>RJWT010055599.1:0-10138 GCA_004365215.1 Cuniculus paca
GAGCCCAGCCTGGGTAATTCAGAGACTTAGTGAGATGCTGTCTCAAAATAAAACATAAAAATGACTAGACATGTAGCTGGCAGTGTAGAAAGGCCCTGGGTTCAGTCCCTAGTACCACTGAAACAAAATGAAACTAAGAAAGTAAAAAAAGCAATCCACAGAGTAGCAGAAAATATTCATAGTACATACACGTGACAAGTAAGAGATGTCCAGAATACAGAAACAATTTTTACAATACACAGCAAGAAAATAGCCCTTTTTTAATGAGCCATATATCTGGACAAATATTTGGCCAAAGAAATTCTATGATTGGCCAAGCATATGAAAAGATGTTCAATTCAGTGTCACTAGTCATCAGGAAAATACAAACCAAAATTACTATGAAATAGCATTTCACATCTATTACAATGGCTACAGTTTCAAAAGACTAACCATACCAAGATCTGGCAATGGTATTTTATATACTCATAGTGAAGAGAGAAAAATGGTGCAACAACTTTGAAAAAATAGTTTGAAAGTTCTCTAGAAAGTTAAACATCAACCATTTCACTCATAAATATTTCCCCGTCAGCCCACTCAGGGGGCCCAAAGGAGCTTTTTGCAAGTGACATCCCACGGTTAAAGAACACACCCATGCAAGATATCAGCAACAACAGTAGGCAACATGGAGCAGAGCAGAGCACAAAAGTACAAGAGCACAAGAGCAAGAGCCGCCCACATCAGGAGCCGCCTGCATTGTATTGTGTAATTCTTATACAGGTTGCTTTCTCATATTGACATGCTTACAGTGCTACAGCCAGCACATGTGTGTTTACCCATGCTAAGCCGTGCTTACATAACTGTATCCCACTGTGAGCCTGCACTAGATAAGCGGGGTCACAGCCTCAGGATGTCCTTAGACACCCCTGAGCTTTGCATCAGTCTGAGTACTTCCCCACATCCCCACCCAAAGTGAAAACACGTCCACACAGTCTCATACACTGGAAACAACTCAAATGTTCAAATTTTCTGTTAAATAGAACAAAAACTTATGGTATAGCCACACAAAGCTGTGAGTTTTGCTCAGCAATAAAAATCAACCTACTACTGGTACTGCTGGTACACTCAGTAATGTGAATGACTTTCAAAATCATGATGCTGAGTGAAGAAGTCAGAATCAAAAAGTACACATTGTACGATCCCACTTACATACAATTCTGTAAAAATGCAAGCTCGTATAGGCACAGACCCAAAGTTCTCTGGGCTTGCGTGCAGAGGAAGGGATAGATGTAAAGGATCACAGGTAATTTTTAAGAAATGATAAAATGTTTTGTATCCTCACTGCAGCGGGCAGTTCTTGGGTATTTACAACCAACATAAAATTGTAATCTTTAAATAGATGCATGTTTTTGTACTCAAATTGTATCTCATCAAAGTTGTATTTTTTTTAAATCATTAGCACCCTCTATGGGGTCCTTTTCATTGAGGCGTGATTAAATTTTAGGACCAGATCCACCTGGGTGCTCATCCTAGTTCCAACATTTATTGACAGTCAAGAGCAGCCTACAAAACTATAAAAAACTATAAAAACACATCACTGAGTTCCAACATCTCCATTTCTAAAGTTAGGCTACTCACCCACCTTGCATTTCAGTTGAAATAAAAGAAATTCTGAGAGGATCTAACACATTTTGCACATAACTGCAAGTTGAATAATATGGAATGTATTGTCAAACTTTTACATGGAAGAACATGGGTGCGTAGAAAACAGGAGGTGGCAGTGGAGAAGGCCGTGCACACACTAGAATGGTGATAAGGTCCACTGGTATCGATCAGGAAATAGTTCACACACCTGGGTATATTTTGTGTGGCAAATGACGTACAACTAATTGTGTGGAAATGTCAAGCACATAAATTAGCATACTTGGTCCTGTCACTAACTCCACAAGGTAGTTCCTGTTCAATCATCATTTTACAGAAAACAAAACTGAGGTTTAGTGAGTTTAATGTGTTTGAGTAAACTTCCTACCGAAACTTTCAAAGGTGTTTCAACATGCGCATTTACATAAAATGTGATTTATACACAAATATCCTTACCTGCTTGACTATTTTTGTATACACTGAGATGACTGCTTGGTCCCCTCAACTATAAGGGAAAATCCAGGGGTGCCAGGACTCAAAGAGTACATTCCCACTACAGAAATGTAAAGACAAAGGCAAGTCACTGTCTTACCACTTTCCACAAAGCTGTGATTGCATTAACCAAACTAAAAAGTAAATCCAGTTTTATTTCCATACCAAATTACACTAAATGGGTCATTTAAATGGGTGAGGAGAGGATGGCAGAGTTAACAAGGGCAAGAAGGGTAAGAGGAAGAAGGGAATTTGAATAAAGATGCCATCTCCTTTCTCTTCCTCTCCTAGGTCTGTTCGCATAGATAGAAAAGTGACACATGAATGCACACTGAGGATCTCTGAAAAGAGACTCCAGGAGAAGAGACTGTCAGATTCCTACAGAGCTCTAGAAATTAGAGAAACTGGCCAGTTATGAATGTTTAGCGTCTCAATGCAAACTCAGGAAAGCAAACCTGCAGAGGTCTGCCATTCTCAGAATCATTCACTAAGATACTTCCTAGACTTCTCACGAGATGCCCAAATAAGTTCTAACCTATGATTCTGTAAGTTTTATTCAATGTATTTGCATTGGTACAGCCCTGCAAAGAGAGGGCTCAGTTTACTTCATGAATAAATGGGTACTACTTAATGAAATTAAATTGGATTTCCCCTTATCACACAATCATTTCTGAGGTCTTGACCTGATCACTAAGAACCAGAAAACCCTAATTGCTAAATTTCAGTGTAGCTGCAACACTGATAACCTCTCAACTTTTCGCATCTCATCTACTAAATGAAATTCCCACCAAATTTAACATCTTTCCTTTCTTGTATTTCCCCTATTCTAAAAGGAAATATTCACTTTAAAAGTCTTTCACTACATCATCTTTTTTTTAGCTTTCACACAGTAATTATGCCAAGTCTGTAACAGATTTATTCAGAGTATCTCTCTTCTCAGACTTAAACTTAATTTAACAACGTTTTATGAGGAATGACACATGATCTTGCACTACCACGACAGGCTCCTAGGTGACCTCCCCATGGTCCTCCTGGCCCACTTCCAATCCAGCCTTTGCACTGCTGCTAAATGGAAACATTTGAGCAAGTTATTCTTCTTCCTCCGGCTATACCCCTTAAAAGGCTTCCCACTGCTCAGCGGACAAAGTCCAAGTCCCTGGAGCTGGCCAGTCCTCCAGCCCCATCTCCAGCCTGGGCTCCCTGTGAGCCCCTCCTCCAGAATATGCAAAGACTTAGGGCTCCTGCGCTGTCCTCGGCCTCTGAACTCTGCATACCTACTCTGTGCCTGGGAAAGCTTGCTCTGTCCTGCCTGCTCTGTTACCCGCTGGCTTCCTGAACTTCAGTTCATCACCCAAGATGAAACTTCTGGGCTTTTCTACCCTTCACCTTGCAAATCTGATCGATTCCCTTACTTTGGGGTACGTTCCCTTACTCCAGAGAGGTTTCTCCAATTTCCTATTGAAACTTTCAAAAGGGTTTCAACATGCACATTTACATAAAATGTGATTTCCCAAATAATCCACACTGCAGTGCAAGGGTATCTGTATACACAAAATTCCTCACCTGCTTGACTATTTTTGGATGCGCTTAGCTGACTGCTTAGTCCCCTCAACTATGAGAGAAAGAGGAAAAGTCATATATTCTAATTGGGACACAGTGGTCATAAAACACTTAGTTCCTCAACAATTTCCTCAAAGAATTTTGCTAATGGGAAACACAGGCCACACAGTTTTGATTCTTTGGACAATATTTATTAAGTGCCCACTATGTGCTGCACACTGCAACTAGATCCTTGGGGCAAAATAATGTCTGGATGTAGACAAATTACAAAACCACCAAGAGCCTTGTGACTTGTAATGGAAGCCACATCAGAGACAACTGAGCCCAATCCACCCATTTTACAGTGGAGGAAGAGTCCTGCCTAAATTCATCCAGCTAATTAGCTGGGCAGGTAAGATGCAGAGGTTCTTTTCCTCCAATGTACCCCTCTCTCTACTCCCTCCCTCTCTCCCTCTCTCTTTCCTAGTCCTAGTCCTATTCCACTAGTTTAGAGGAATTCTGAGTAATAAGACAGAGTAAACACTATTTTGGTTAAAGATACGGTGTACATCAACAGTTTGGCATTATATTAATCGATATGTGAAAAGAGGCTTGACACTACATTTCCAGAAAGAAAAGCAGTGGCATAAAACAAACCTAACGGGAACAAAATGAGAGGCCCAGCAGTGCAGCCGAGCTTCTTCTGAGTCAGCAGATGACATCTATTTGCACTCGTTAGCACTGCCTGGCATGTGCTGCCACCCCCTTGGGTAATTTACATTTTTTTAAAGCATGTAATTCTAAATTTAGGAAGTTAGGATAATCAGGGTGGAAAAGCCCATCTGTTTGACGTTTACTCCAGCTGCTGCAAATTCTGAAATGAAATTTGAGTATCTTCTTCTCTGTTTCATCTAGCCCAGTCTGGAATACAGACATGGCAGAAGCAGGGTAGTAACTAAGGGCAGCACATGCACGTTATTTGGCACACACTCCACCCCCACCGTTTTTAAACCACCAGAATTACACGTGTGTGTTCGTTAGTAATGCATGCACCTTATTCTTGCATAGCATTTTATGGAGGCGCGGGGATTGAGGCAGAAAGACCTAAGAAAAATATAATATTTGACACGAAAGAGATCTAAATTAGTTTAGCAAGGCAGAAAGAGTAATTGCAATATTGCTGGCTTACTTGTGTCTCATGTGGTTTCACTTCTGCGTTTTGCAAAGAGGATTAACCTAAATTCTGGTCCAAACTTTGCCACTTACACCTTGTTGTGTGGTTTTGAAAAAGTCATTTTTACTTCTCCAAGTTTTTTACTACACGTCATGCACAAACAAAGGCAAGAGAAGGAAGGAGGTGGTAAGCATTGAAGAAAAATAAAATGATGCTATCATCAGGATCCACAATTCTGGGACTATCAGACAGCTAGATAAATTTTTGGAAAATAATGTATATGGAAGAAGTCTCTTTTTGGTTTGAAATCATCAGCATGAAACTCAGAGGCAAATCAGTAAATATGTATCTATATACCTTTCTTAGTACCTTGTAAGTATATGAATCATTTTTATTGCAAGCTAAACAAATATTGAGTAACAAGTTTCAAAAATTTAAACACAATTCAAACAGGACAATTTTATATTTTTAATGTATTTGTATACATTAAGTTAAAAGAAAAAGAGAAGCAAGCATTATCTAAGATGACAAACATTCTATGTAATTACTGATAAAAGCTCTCACCCAAAAATAAAAAAGGAGAGAAAAACATTCTCTGAGCCCCAAAACCCTTCTTGAGTTCTGTCCCTGCATCAGGCCCTGTGTTACAAGCAGTAGTGAGTGATAACTGTCTCAAATAAAATGATTCAAGTTTTTATTAGTACTCTAAGTAAGACATCATCTAATTAGAAATAAACACTAGTGCTTGTATAAGATCTGTCTGTCTAATACAACTAACTACATAGGCGTCACTGAGACCCTCTACCCAAGGTGACTCTGTCACTTCATGGAGGATTCCATTATGCACCTTGAGGACATAAATAAAAACCAAAAAAGGATGAAAAAACTTTCAAAAGTATGTTTACCAGGACTTAAGGATTCTTAAGTATCCAACATAATTTTTTTTCAGTATCACATTATTTTTAAGAAAGAGGGATTTCAAAATATTTTCAAAAATATCCTGACCAAAATGAGGAATTCAAAGTATTTTTAAGAAAGAGGTATTTCAGAAAACATTCTTAATGCTATCTCATTTTTTTACTGCCTTAGGTGTAATCAGGCTGATTTTTATCTATTTTTACCTCTAGAATCTATCTCTAGTACCTAAAGCAGAGCCTAGTGTAAAAGGCACAAGGCAAATATTTAGTGAATAAATGACAAAGTATTTTTAAAAATAAGTAATTTTACAATGCAAGGTCTGTGGGAAAGGAAATTATACTCTGTCCTACTATGCACCAGGCGTATTAAGTCCATCTCTTCATCTAATCGAGCCCTCCACACGGCAGGGACTACCTGTCCCACTCTCCACACGAGGAAAAAGATGCAACAGTTAAATCATACGCTAATGAAAGAAGAGAAGAAAACATGGGACCGCCTGATGGACCTCATGAGCTGGGGTGCACATGCAAAAGCTCTCTTAAATAGAAAGGCAGGACATAAAGAAATTCGGTCTGAGAGCAAACCCTTCAGACAGGCTGACCTGAAAAGTTTAGTAACAGCTAAAGCAGCAGCAAGGAAAAAGAAGAGGGGAAACCACAGAAATACAACTGGCTGGACCAGAGCCAGCCAAGAGGCGCCAGGGTATTTCACTGGGCAGCAGGACCCAGACAAGAAAGGAGGGAGGTTCAGAAACCCTTGGAAATGAGGATGAGGGGTCCTGGAAGCTCGGAAGCTAGAGCATCCATGGTGGTGTGTGGCACATGCTGAAAGGTTCTCAAAATGAGAACTACCAATGTCAGTAAGAGGAAATAATGACACAAACTACAGTGACAAAAAATGAAGGCCATATACAGTAATTTATTAGTCAAACTGTCATTCTTAATTCTTTTTAAAGTCATCTTCAGAAATCTAAAGGTAAAAGTCAATTTTCACTAGAAGGAAGAGAATACAGAATTATTGACTATGCAGGAAAATGTTTCGAATGCAGAAGCAAATAATTCAATGACTACAGATTACATGCATAATAGATCTTCAAATGAGTTACCATAGCTACCAAAAGATAACTAATTTTTAGGAAACAAAAGAAAAATACCACTAGGGTAGGCTGAAATAAACATGCTATCCAAATTTAACTCACATTACTCCCCAACGGGAACCAGCAAAGCTATGTGACCTTATTTAATCTTTCTGACCACCATTTGTTATTTATAAAATGTAAATAACATCAAGGCATACTGAAAATGAATTATATAATGAAAATTGAAAGACAAATACCTTCCCCTTCCCTCCTCTATAATTATAAACTCAGTGAAGAACCAAGTTTTAGTCTTTGCTATCAACTTCAGAGTCTAACACACTGCCAAGCAAAATTTCTTGTTGACCAGTAATCTCCAAATCTTATAAATACAATAATTTTTAACAGTTCCTCTTTAAACTCAATAACATCAATCTTCTACATTCCTAAGTATTTGATACAAATGCAAATAAAATTCTAAACCCCCTCATGGTTAGTGCTGTATTCCCAACAGGCACAATTACAAATATGTAAATATCACTAGAGCCAAAGTGGGGACGGGGGAGAAAGTGGACCTCCTGAGGTAGAGACTCAGAAATGAGTTGTATTTTTATTCCTGCTATGCAGTTTGGTGTTTCAAGATTCACAGTGCTCAAAGTTTAGTGATTTTTCAATACTCAGGATTCTAAAGATCTTTAAAGACAAGTCACACCTCCAATAAATCAAGGATTCCCAAGTCCAGGGCCACCAGTCTGTGGCCTGTTAGGAACTGGGCTGTACAGAAAGGTGAATGGAGGGCAACCAAGTGAAGCTTCTTCTGTATATCACCATTCCCCATTGCTCACATTCCCACCTGAGCTCAACCTCCCGTCAGATCAGTGACAGCATTAGATTCTCACAGGAGCATGAACTCTACTGTGAATTGCACATGCAGGTGATCTAGATTGTGCACTCCTTATGAGAATCTAATGCCTGATGATCTGAGGCAGAGATGCTGGTGCTGGGGAGTAGCTGCAAATACAGACTAACATTAGCAGAGAAGTTTCACTGCACAAAGACCATAATAAATCAACTGCGCAAATACCAAAACCCATAATACATCAACTGTTTATGCATGGATCAACTGTAGCAAGTGACAGGCTGCATCTGATGGCAGGATTTGCAGTTCTAAGTGGGTGATATACTTTCATACAACTGCATAAACTGCCAGGTTTTAAGTCACTATCCAATAGCTCTTTTGGACCATGTGTGGTTCACCATTATTTTATTTACCACGTCCATTCACACCTATTTTCTGTACTGCACACTTGTCTCAGTCAGTTTTGCTAAGCCCAGATGTTGATCCTTGCCAAAAATAAAAAACAAATATCACTGGAGAGCTTCTTTGAAAAGGGGCAAAACTCAATAGTGAGACAAGAGAAGACCCTAAGACTGTCAATAAAAAGAAAATGGAATTTCAAAGAAAATATGAGAATCCCACTTAAATTATAGGTTCATTGTCACAAGTGAGTCACATTCTCCAACTCCACCTTGCATAATGTGTGGTGACACCAAAAGGAAGGCATGGAACCTTCAAAACCACTTCGTCCCATGAAGACAATCACATTTAAATTACAATGCTCTGGAGTTTTTCAAAAGGACAAAGAACATGAATACAAAGAACAGAAGCTATTACTGAAGGCAACCACTTCATCACATGTGTCTATCTTGAGAGCAACATCATCATCAGTGGCTAACTCCATTGCAAAAACTAAGAAACCCTTTAACTAATGATGAAGAGCTGATCTTGCTTGCTACTAAGGTCATTTGTCATAAACTTTCAGGAAAGGCTGTGGTTCAAAAGGTGGCATGTGTTTCTCTTTTGGTTAGCACATGAACTAGATGAACTGATAAAATAGCAGAGGATATTCAGGTACAACTACTGGGATCAATGAGGCACAGTGGTATGCAATCCAGGTACACAGGTCCAGCAATGCTGACAGCAAGGGCAACAATGCTTCTTTTTATGCCATTCAGCTATCAGAAGGATGTGCAAGAGGATATTATCTGCACCTCTGTTGCCAACTAACATGAACTGCTGCCCCTCAGCCAGGCCACCCCGCCTTGGAGCCAGCTGAGTATGGACTGAAATCTCCAAAAACTGTAAGAAGTGGGCCAGGGATATAGCTCAGTGGCACAGTGTCTGCCTGGCAAGCATGAGGCCATGAGTTCGATTCCTGGTACCAAAAACAAACAAACAAAAACTGTAAGAAATAAACATTTTCTTGCTTCACTTTGGGTGTCAGGTATTTTGTCTCAACAATGATGGAAAAGTAACCAAGACACTACCCCACCAAAAAGCTACAGCTGGCTTGCTGGGATACATCAACATGGATCTGGAATCTGTTTCCATGCATTGTCTACCAGGGACAACAAAGACAAACCCACAAGTGGACTTTTCTTTCCTCTCTCTCTTGTTTTCTGTTGTTGTGGTTGGGGTGGTTTTGTTTTTGTTTTTGTTTTTTGTTTTTTTGTCTCCTTCATTGATCTTGTTTTTATATGAGTGTGAATGTGGTTTCTAGCTTCTTTGTGGTTGTGGTTCTGTTCTGGTCTTCTTTTTATCTCTTCCTTCTCTCTTTCCCTCAAGTCTTCTGCACCAGTTTCCCAAAGTTAGAGATATCCTGCTTTGTCCTCCAGCCTTACTTCTAATCTCTTCCTCTTCTTCCACTTCTGTATTTTTTCCTTAACCCATTTTAAATTTTAACACTTGAAGACAAAATTGACATATTACAGACTTGTATACTGCATATAATTTTCTGGTTTGCTTTAGATTTTGTCATACAACTACAAATCTAGTTCCTACAGTTAAAGGTGGCAAATTAATGGTTACTTCAGCTTGTCATTTTCTGGGCTGTGTTGTGACAATTGTTCTAAATAGCTGTTCTTCCTGGTATTCCAAGACTCAGACTGACTAAGGGTCACAGAAAATACTGTAGCACAGTACCAAAGAACCAGGGGCTGGACCAAATAGGCAGCAACTTCCTAACCCCAACATAGAAGAGGTAGGATCTTGCAACAGACTCTGAACCTAAAAACCAGCTACACATGGAAGATACCTTGGAGAAGTAGTCATTTCCTAAGAGTTCTAGTAATACTAGTAATACTAGTAATAAGGCAACCCACTATAGGCAATTTACAAGCATCACCCCAGGAATTAAACTAAAAAAAAAAGAAAATGAGAAGACAATTAAACAAGATGCAACCCCAGACATGCAGTTCACCAAAGGCAAACCCAGGGCACAATCAAGTGGGACAATCAGAAAGCCCCCCACCAGGTCTCT
>RJWT010055600.1:0-10118 GCA_004365215.1 Cuniculus paca
AAAGAAAGAAAGAAAGAAAGAAAGAAAGAAAGAAAGAAAGAAAGAAAGAGTAGCCCATTGTCTTAGTTACTTTCTCCAGAGTTGAGACAGCCACAAATTAAAGGAGGAAAAGTTATGATGGTTCACAATTTGTAGCGCTTTCAGTGCATCGTCGGCTGCCTCCAAGGCAGGGTAGTGTGGCAGAAGGATACAGCAGAGGAGGCTTCTTTATGGCATGATAGCCAAGAGACAGACAGCGATGGAGGGAGAAAGGAGAGTGATAGACCCTTTCAGGCCTTCCCCAGTGACCACCTTCTCTGAGTAGGATTCACCTCTGAACAATACATATAGCTAGAAACTCATCAGTGGATTAATTCACTAATGAGCGTCACATACCCATACCCAGTCACCTCCCCAAAGATCCACCGATGAGCTTGTGAGGTGTAAGGGGGACATCTGGATATAACCCAGGGCACCCATTTCACAGGAGAAAGGCAGAGGTTCAGTCCGTGTTATTTCTTTAGGTCAAGTTTCTGCCCTTTACCTTACCAACCAAGCTAATTTGTGGATTTTAAGTATCCTTAAAATGTTTTGCGTGTGATGAGCTTGGAAGAAAAGAAGCGTAAACGGGCCTAGGGAGTAAAGATTATGGATTACCTGGAGTCATTTTCATTATGTCCTGAAATTGCTGTCCTAAAAGCATGATTTTTAAATGACAATTTTCCTTGTCCTCCTTGTACCTACCTTTATTTCTTCTGTCCTAACCCAGGGCTTTAAATGATTTGCATGAGTTTATCTGTTTCCCTGAATCAGGACACAAGGGCACTGGAAGGAGAAAGCAAAACAGTACCTGGAGAAGTCAAGGGAGATGGTCAAGCATTGGGAGTCCCCTTTGGAAATGCTCACAGCACACATGGGAACAGCTCCCACAGCCTTTAGATGTACTAGCAGATCCAGAGGCTAAGAGTGGCACCTACAGGGGAAGGAGACCCAGGGCACTGGAAGAACTTACCATCTCTGATCAGAAAGTGTGCTGTTCAAAGCACGGAGTCTGCAGCCAAAATGTCTTACACTCAGAGCTTGGCTCCTGCCCTCCAGAAGGCCTCAGCCAATGGATCTGCTCCTTTGTTCCTCCACATCTTCATCAGGAAGATGGAGACAGCAACATCACCTGCTCTGTGTCTTAGAGGTGGGAGAATAGAATAACACTTTGGGCACAACCCCCAGCATACTATTACCCCTCTCTACTCCCTGATGACCTCATGAAAGTGTATTCTCCTGGACGGTCCAGGGGTTTATCCACAGTAGGCTTTGGGCAAAGTCATTTCAATGTTGCAGTCCAAAGACCACAGGATGCCTTGTCCATACAGGGAATATCAGCTACATGGCTTGTGTACTGGAGGCCATGTATGAAGAGGAGAGCTTAGCAAGGGAATGGCCATCGCACCATCTCTTTGACCTCTGTGGCATTTAAAGTTGGATTGTGTCCTGTTCTCTGGGACTGGTGGTTTTGATATCGTGGAGACAGCGATGGAATGAACGTAACGCTGATGGGAAGGAAAGGATGGTACAGTTGAGTGTCACAAGGTCATCCTGGAGGCCCTCCTTTCAACCTTCAAACAACCTAACCTTTACTACACTGTGGAAGTTTTCTAGGGAAGTTGAAGAGACCACTCACATAGGTCCAAAGCCCTCCTCCACCCCACCTCATCTCCCATTAGGCCTTTAATGCAGCTTCCTGGAAATGGAAGCTGACCGCCCCCCCATGACTCTAAGTTCCTAAAAGAAATTTCAAAGTCAGAGTTGCCAATCATACACCAATTAATTAATCTAAGATATCTAGAGAAACATGTTGGGGAGGTGCTGAGAATGAGTCTTTCCTCAATGGATGGAAATGCTATACAAAGATTTTAATTAATGAATATCATACACCAGTCTCTATCTTAGATGTAGGAAATATGTTGATTGAGTAAAAAAAAGCATGGCTCCTGCCCAGTGTAGCTCATGTTCTGGTGGTAAAAGTTCTGTGCTCCATTAGTGATGTCTGCATTGGACTCAAGGGATTCGTGGTCATGGATATGTGCTGCATTCTGCCCATTCAGAACACGTCCCTCATGAACCCCTACCAGGGGAAAACTCTAGAAACAGTGATGAAAAATTCATGGAAATGTTTTCCAATACCAGAAACATTTTTAGTATTTCTCACCTTCTCATTCCTTCCAATAAATCTAAACTTCAGCTATCTTACTGAGAAAAAATATATATACATATTTTAGGATGGAAACCACATGAAATTTCATTTGGCCATTTCATATTCCTTCTTTAAATGCACTGTGCTTTTAACTTGCAATGCCCAAATGGGCAGTTTTAGCTTGAGGGTCTTTTCTAACCATATTCAAAATATACAATTTTCCTTTTTTTATGAAGTTTTCTGCTTTTGCAGACAGGACTTTGATAGCTTTTTTAAATGAGCCATTGAACTTTGAACATCAAAGAGCAAAGCCCAGGAGCCTATAGACATGAGAGTGTTTGAGCAAAACCTCAACACTGGGAAGGCAGATAGTCAACTCAGGAGACGCTGATCTGCCAATCTCAGGAGTAGAGGATGACTTCCAAAGTGTGTACCACAGTGGGACAGGAGTAGGCCTTCAACTCCAGGCTAAGACATTTGGGCTTTTTTCCTCAGGATTTTCTCTTAAATATAGACATGTCCTGTCTAACAACACAATGGACTGATTTGTGAGGCAGTGAGGTTTCTGACTCTGGAGGTGATCAATCAGAAACCAATATTATGTCAGAAGGGGTGCAAAACCATACAAGAAGGTAAACTAGCTCAGAGATTATAATACATGCACTACAGCTTTGGTTGGGCCACAGAATTTGCCTCATCTGAGGGGTGGAGAGGAAAAAGGGATAATCAACAAATTTGAGATGCCATCAAAAAAATTCCAAGTTTCTTTAAATAGAGAGATCTAAACACACTGAAACCACTCTACTTGATGTTTAATAATCCCTGGTTATTGCTAAGCAGCTGTTCACTCCTTTGAAAAGTTTTTTGTTTTGTTTTTAGTCTGACCACTTTGACTCATTCATCCCAAGTACCTTGTAGGTCCCTGAAACATCTGCTATTTGACCTGGCATCAGAAGTCCTGTAAAGGTTTTATCCTACCTAGATTCAGTGACAAGTAATACTGTCTTCAAGCCCATTCTGGTCTTTCATTGCCTTAATAAAAAGGGAGGTGGCCAAAATATGCCACTGAGGCTGTTACGGTTTGAGTCTGGATGTCCCCCTAAAGCCTCCTGCAGTCATGGGGGAAGGGTTATAGAGTTTGTGAATGACTCATGGGCCAATGCTGGGATTATGGTGAGTGCTACACCCACGTGGGTGTGGCCTACACACAATATAAGGGACAGAAAGAGTCTTCTCACTGTGCTCCTCCCCTTTCGCTCTTGTTGTTTTGCTGTTTTTCACTACCATGAACTGTGGGCCTTTCCCGTGTGTCACTCTGCCTTGGAGCCAGCTGATTATGAGCTGAAACCTCCACAAATTGTGAACTAAATAAACCTTTCCTTCCTTCATTTTGGGCATCAAGTATTTTGTCTCAGCAACGAGAGAAAAGGAACCAAAACAGAGGCTCATGGTGTTTCTGGTAGGTGGTCAGGGGACAGGTCTAGTTGCTCTGTCACCAGGGTTCTTCAGGAATTACAGTGTCTCCTTCAGTATGCATCTCCACAGTCACTCTGTCTTTCAGGGAAAGGATGGCACTTCCTGTCATAAAGCCTCCTGAATCTTGCATTCATCCCTAAGGCTAATGAGGTGAGGCAGACTCTCAGGGCACAGGGAGGAAGGGAAAGAGGGCTGAGGTTGATAACAGATACTTTCAATACTGTGATTTTCCTCCAGCACTACCTCATTGCCACGGCACATAGGTGGTTCCTTGTTGGTGCGATTATTGGAACTTTGCAGATAGTGAATGGAAAGTGTTTTGAAAATCTAATTCCCTTTCTCCTCGCCTCTCTATTCTGCCACTTGAGTGATGCTTCTCCAACCCAGAAGCGATAATATCAGGCACTCGCACTCCCCATCGCCTCACCTGCAGCTTTGTTGACAGAGTGAGATACAGCACGTGCTGGGGGAGGCGGGCAGCGTGCACGGGGCCTCTTAGGTTTCAGGAGCCAAGTATTTAATTAAATACGTACAGTTTGCCCTTTGTCTCTGTGGGTTCCTCATCCACAGATTCAGCCAACCACAGATTTAAAACGTTCAGGAAAAAAAAAGTCATCTCTGCTGAATACACAAAGATGGTTTTTCTTTTTGTCCTTAGTCCCTAAACAATACCGTAGAGCAACTATTTCCATGGCATTTACATTGTATTAAGTATTATAAGCCATCAAGAGGTAATTTAAGATATACGGGAGAATGTGCATAGTTTATACGCAAATAGTATGTCATTTTATGCAAGAAACCTGAGAATCTTGGGTTTTGGCATCATAAAGCACACTTAGAACAAATCCCCCAGGGACACTAAATGTCACTTGGCACATTGAACTCCTAATTTCAGTAGAAGTATAAAGTTCCTTTATAAAATGTTGTTTAAAAGTTTCCTTCCTCTATCCATCTAACTAAACAACATAACGCAATTAAAAGAAACCAAGCAACTTCAAGTAGATGGTACGAGTCTTACGTATATAATCTTAACTTGTGTTATATAAAAAAAAACAGTTGTTGAATGACTAAAAGTGATTCACAGACACATTGACCTATGGGTGAGTGTCTGAACTCCTAGACTATCTTAGATATCCATCATATCTCACTATTCATTTCACAGTGTGCAATACTGATGAACGCCCTATTCCTCCAAGATGCCTCAGCTTGTCGAGAACCTACATGCTCCTTCATGCTACAGGGCCTTTGCACACATCATTTCTTTATGGCTGACATCCTTTCGTTCACCTTTTCACCCACTGAAAAGGTAAACCATTTATACTTACAGCCATCTATACTTACAACCCAGCTCAGCTGTCACCTCTCTTGGGAACCTTTCTTAGGGTTAGCAGGCAGAATCAACTCTATTCTTTTCTTCCCTGGTTTTTATTACTGCATGTTTGTAGTACAAAATGATTGCATTCATCTTGAAGAGTTGGTGCACATACATGATATATCTTCATTTGCTTTTTTACCTCTCTCCCACCCCTGGCTCACTCGCTTGTGCTCGCTCTCTCTCTCTCTCTGTCTCTGTCTCTGTCTCTGTCTCTCTCTCTCCTACATGTTTGTAGTACACAATGATCATATTTCTCATAGTGTATCAGTCAGGGCTTATTAGGGAAACAGATATAACACAAAATATACAAGTGTATAAGAAATTACAAGATTGGCTTACAATTGTCAGCCACAAAGTTGGATGAGGGAGCGTGCAGAGGGTGTCTGCGCACTAGATGTTAAAGGGTCCGGTCTAAAGGCTGGAGCTTACTGCAGTGTCCTGTGCAAGTCCGTGTCAGGAGGCCAATGGGTCTACGATGGAACACTGAAGAATCTATGACAAAAGGCTGAAGAGTCTATGATGAAGGCTGAAGAGTCCCAGGCAGAAGCTGAACAGTCTGTGCCAGAAGCCAGGAGATGACATCCAAGCTGAAGGCGAAGACTGGAGCTCCTCCAAAGAACCAGCCACCAGTCCCTCCTCATTTGTCTTTTACTGTATGCTGGCTGCTCCCCTGGGGCAGGTGTAGCGCTCACACCATCTGCGTGCCCTCCTCTGGCACAGGCTGAGGATGTTACAAACTAAGGACCCTGGGCTTCTGCTGAATCACTTAGTTAAATATCTGATCTTCTTAAACTGACACAATGAACAATATCCTAGAACTGTAACTTGACTTGTCCTCGACACTCCAGGAGGTAGAGCTGCTGAATCTCTTGGTTAAGCTTCTGGACTCAAGCTGACACAATGTATAAACCATAACACATAGGATCTAGGTATACAACACATCCTAACCCTCCCCTTTCTTCATCTCATTTCCCCTCCCTTACTCCCCCTGTCTCTTAGTTCCCTTCCCATATGCTAAAGATCTATTGTGACATTTCGTATTGTCTTGTATTTGGCTCTTTATTTATGTTTTAGATTTCTCATGTAAGCAAACCGTCTGATATCTAAGTTAGTGTCTCTTTTATTTTGTGTGACATTATGGTCTCAAGTTCATCCATTTTCCTACAAATGAGTCGAGTTTACCCTTCTTTATGGAGGACAGTAGTACTCCATTGTGTATAAATACATTTTCTTTATCCACTCAACTCTTGATGGACACCTAGACCATGAACGAGATTTAGCTATTATGAATTCTGTTGCTATAATCGTGCTGCTATGATAATTGTGCTGCATGGGTCACTGTCGTATGATGTCTTTAACTCTTTTGGGAAGATACCTACAAGGAGAATAACTGAGTCCATTGGAATTTCTAGTTTCAATGTTCTGAAATGATTTCCATAGTGTTTGCACCAGTTTACATTCCCACCAACAATACAGAGACTTCCTTTTTTAATTTAATTCCCTACTTCATTGCCTGTCGCTGTTACTACACATTTTGTTCAACATGCAATCATCTGACCTTATTTATGGGTCAGACTTTACAACCAGGTTGAGATCTCACTTGCCCTGTACACAGTGGAACTTAGTAAATGTTTACTGGATGAAAGGACAATTTTTCCAATGAACCTCACAGCAAAAGCAGTTTTGGATTTTATCCCCGTGCACTACCCTCACCAAAGTCCTAATTTTGAAGAACTTCTCAAAGCAGGCACTGGGGCACAATTCAATACTCATGCACCGATGAATAGGAAGGCTGAGTGCTGTGTAACAGGCAGCAGGTCTTTCGGATAATTCAGAAAACAGAGAGCACGCAATAGCAACTTACTTAGCATTTCAAAGAATGAAAAGATGTCATATGAGTCACTGGAGCCGTTTGAGCACTAATAGCAAGGAGAGTCACACAGACACAGAGGAGGACAAATATTCGCCAAATCTGCACACCTGTGCCCTCTCCCTGGCTGCACCCTGGGTCAGGGAGCCCTGGCCCCTGACCTGAGCAGGTCACAATTGTCCCCCCTCTTCATCCTATCCTGCCCCCTCCCTACGCTTCTAGCACAAGCTCTAAAGTCCTCTAAACTGGTCATCTGAGCTCCACTGCAACGCACCTCACACAGCTCCTCTGCCTCAGAGTTTGCAGAACCTCCCAGCCTGGCATTGGCGCCTCCCTCCTGGTCACTTTGTAGGACAAAAGTACCTCTTCATTCACACATTAAACATGTGTGCGGAGGGAGGGAAGAGCAGGAGAGAGGAAACAGGCAAGCGAGAGAGAGACAGAGGGGAGAGAACATAGTCGTGATTTCTCTTTCTTTCGGATCCTCTTTCTTTCACCAGCCCACATCCATTCATCTTCTTAGAGAGGAACGGTGCTCCGGAAATTGAGAATTAACAGATGTATCAGATCGTTTGGGGTAGAGGAGGAGGGCGAGGTACAGGGCATCTTTTGTTTATCTTGGAGTATTGGTACCCAAGATGTTGAACTGAATAAATAAAGCAACCTTGCTGATAAACACAGGAAGTAGTTTTTCAGTTGTTTCCATCCAGGTGACTACTGTATATCTCTGTCCCCTGATCCCTCAGTTGCACCCAGGCAGGAGGGACAGGGTTAAATGACTTCTGCTGCACAGCCTGCTGGATCTTCAGGGCTTGCTACTCGCTGCTGGCTTGTCCGTCTTCACTAACCTTGTAATCTTGTTTTTAAATGCAATCAGTCTGGGAACAGGAGTTTGGAGAACCTCTTTACCAGAATGTCATAAATACCTTTTAAGTGCCATGTAAGCACACTATGAAATAATCATACTTAGATAGATCCTGCACTCTAGTAAAGCTAACGAAGGCATTTAAAGCATTTTGTCTTGATAATACACTCTGAGTCGGTTTCTCCCAGCCCCTGGTGTATGTGTTAGGGAGAATGGGTTAGGGGCATTGTGCCTTTATCGGGTAAGAAGCCCACTGTGCCTGTGACCAGTCTCTTCTTCCCTCTGTCCTGCAAGTCACCCTTGACTCATCTTTCCTCCTACACTCACTCCAGCTAGTCAAGTCGAGTCTCTGTCTCCTCCCATTCTATTTAGTCAAGAACATTGACATCTCCCAAAACTCACTCCTGCATCCCAACCTCTTTCTCAACAAGGGGCCACACTGAGAATATAACAACAATGATCACTTCACCAGAGCCAGACAGTGCTCCAAGGAATATTCCCAAGCTTTCTTATCTATCTTACCGAAGCAAATGAGGATCTACGTCCTTCCTACCATTGTCTCTATTCCCCATAGAGGAAACAGAGACATAGAGAAGTTCAACGATGTATCCACCTGGGTCTCACAGTCAGGCAGGGACAGAACTAAGATAAAACTTTAGCAGTAAAACACCATATGCCTCATCTCATCACCATTATCCTATACCAGGGGTTCTCAATGGGAGGGCCACCTTGGCCCTGAGGGAGCTGTTGGAAATATCTGGAGATGCTTAGGTTGTCACAGTCGGGAAGTACACAGGCATCTCTTGTGTAGAGCTCAGTATGCTGCTAAACATCCTACAGCACGCAGAACAGATCCACATGACACAGAACTGGCCACCCTGCATATCAGCAGTGCCAAGGTTGAGAAACCCTGCTCTGGATCATTTTTATAACCTCATACTAGGCGAGCTCACTCATGCCCACAGCTCGAACTTCAACCTGCACACTAATATACCAGAACCCATATCCTTAATCCAGATTTCTTTGGCATTATAACGTTCCTGCATATGGGGACACAACTTGGCATCTCTGTTTGGACATCAGATTCAGTGTCCTCAAAACTGAACTCATGAAACTCCTCCTACTAAAAACTCACCATCCAGTCAATAGCAGAAGCCAGAAACTAGGAAGACCCCTTGCTGACTCCTTCTTCCCCAATCTCATCCACCATAAGTACCATACATTCCAAGGACCTAACTGTCTCTGAAGCCCACCCATTTCCATGTCTCCCCACTGTCCTCCTAGTCCCATTTTTCCTCCATGATATCCATCTTGGGATGTCATGGTCACCTCCATGCCAACCTCTGTATCATCTTTTCCCATGCTAAGCTTTGTATTATCACTTCCAAAGAAGACATCTCCTCCATATTATGATTTCTCAAGAAACATCATTTAAGATTGCCATGTTGATTTTTAAAATGTTTCGGCAGACATTTCATTCAGCCCTAGCATCATTCACTGAGCTTTCCCAGCTTGGTTGTTAGCCGAGCCCTGATCCTGCCAAAGACGAGATTCTTGGCTCATTTATTGGTCAAAGTCTTGGTCAAAGCAGATGGCACATTCAAAACAGGGGGCATAGTTCACCCTAGAAGGGCTGGGGATCTAGCTCAGCTGTCTAAGTGCCTGCCCGGCAAGTGCAAGGTCATGAGTCCAATCCCCAGTGCCGGAAAAAAAAAAAAAAACCTACTTCACCCTAGAAACTGTTTGATGAAGGTGTGGTGGGTATAGGGTGGACATAGAGGTCATAGGAACTTACATTTAGTTACACTTAGTAACAGCCAAGCCCTAAGCCAGAAGAAACAAGGTAGAATGAATGGTTTTCAGAATGTGGAGGGGAAAGAGCCAGGTAGAATTCCTTTTCAGGGAATAGTGACTATGGCTGGAAATCAGTGACAGTCTAAGGTATACTTGCAGCAAGGAATGCAGAGAATCAATGGCTTGAGAAGGAGGCCTTGGGTGCTGCTGATTTCTGTTTCATGGGTGCACACATATGTTTACTGGGAAACGTCATTCAATGGTACACATATGCTCTACACTGATTTAGAAAATCAAAAATTAGTAGCTTTGGGCTGTGGTTGTAGCTGTATGGTGGAATGCTTGCTTAGTATGCATGAGGGTCCAGGTCAATCCCCAGCACTAAATAAATTAACAGCCTTACTATACTCTCCTCCCTCTTTCCTTTCCCTTCCCATGTCCTATTGAGACTTCCTATTGGCCAAACTTATCAATTTGGCAACAGAGGGGTCAAGAATCCTATGATGTATTTTGTCATCCATGCATCACCCTGTGTGGCTAGAGTGTCCTCAGAATATACCGGCCCACG
>RJWT010055601.1:0-10134 GCA_004365215.1 Cuniculus paca
TCTTTGAATCTGTTTCATGCATTCTAAATCTCTTTTATATTGTTCATTCATGGTTTCCTTCATTTTCCTATGCTCCTCTATTTTTTTATCTGTGTCTTCTTTAGAGATGCTGAGTATTTCTTTTATTATGCTTTTCATTTCTTCTTTTACCTGGGATATAATTTTGTTCTAATTTCTCTTATAGCTTCATGAAGCTGTTTCTTCACTTCAGTTGACATCCCTTCAGTCATTTCAAGTGTGTGATTCTTGATTTCCTCCATGTTTACCTCTCATGGACTTGCACTGCTTGGGTTGGATGCCAGAGATTTCCCTCTCGCTCTTCATCTTGGCATATTCCTGATTTCTTCCATACACCTGAGTTGTGTGGTCCCAGGCACCCTGGCACTGGCCACAACTTCTCTGAAGCTAGACTGTTGTCTTTTCTGGCCAGTGCTGGCTATGTTCATCCAACGCTGGGCACCCATGTCTGCACTGAGCTGGGTACCGAGCCACCTGGAGTTTGCACGGGAGCAGACCTGGTCAGGCCCTGCGAATCTAAGCTGTTTAGGAACCTACACAAAGTTGCCTGAAATGCGCACAGGAGTGGACCTCAGTCCAAACAGCTTCTGTGGGTCTGCCCACAACCTATAGCTCCCGAATGACTGGTTGTTTTGGCCTCAGTCCAAGCAACTTCCACGGGTCTGCCCACATCCTTGTGCTGGCAGCAGAACTGGGTAGCAGTCTTGGCCCTGGGCGTAACCTGCCCGACTCCAAGAAGGCACCAGACCGATCACTCTCTCCTGTGGCAGGGATGGAATTCTAAGCACTCACCACCAGCCAGTGCAGATCTCCGCATCTGCCACTCTCTTTCACCCCTGCACCTCTCCACAGAGACCTCTGAGGTCGACCACAGCTGCGACCGTGACCACTACCGTGCGTCTCCAGGCTCAGCAGCTCTTCTGGCAGGGTGAATCTGGCTCCAGGCTAAAGCGCTGCCAGTAACCACCTTCTTCTTTGTTTAAATTCTTTTTATTCTCTTTGTGGGCTTCAATTCATATTTTAGATTCTTCCTAGGTCCAGGGGACCCACTTCCTTCCTTGTCCTCTCCATTATGTTGTATTCTAATATCTGAGTTGTTTCTCTCAGAGAGACTGTTTACTCTGCTGTTTACTGTTCCGCCATCTTTGATTCTCTCCATTGTTTTTATCCATTTAGCCATTTATGTACATATATAGGTCACTTTCAAGATTTAGCTATTATGAATTGTGCTGCTATAAACATGGGTATTCATGTATCACTGTAATATAGTATCTTTTACTCTTTTGGAAAGGTGAATAGCTGGGATGAATGACATTTTTACCTACAGTTTGTTGAAGAATCTGCATTCTGATTTCCATAGTACCTCCACTGGTATATATTCCCTCCAAAGATGTAGAATGGTTCCTTTTTCTCCTAAACCTTGCAGGCATTTGTTATTTGATTTCTTGATGATGGCTATTTTTTCTGGGGTAAGATGGATTTCAGTGTTGTTTTAACTGCATTTCCATAATAACCAGATAGATACATTTGCCATTTGTACTTTTTCTTTCCCTGTGAAATGACTATTCCTTTCAATTGCCCAGTTTTTGATTGGATTTTTTATTTTGGGAGGTCTAATTATTTTAGATCTTCATGTATTTTAGATATTTGCCCTGTTTGAGGAAAAGCTAACAGATATTTTCCCCATTTGGTAGGTTTTCTTTGCACTCTATAAGTTGTTTCTTTTGTTTTGCAGAGAATTTTAATGTGCTAAGATATTATTTGTTGATTTTCAGGACTATTTCTTGTGCTATTGGAATTCTGTTCAGAAAATTCTTGCCTATGTTTATGTCTTTAAGAGTTTTGCATGTTTTATCTTCCAGAAGATTGTTTATGCTTTAACATTTAGATCTTTGATCCATTTTTATATTAATTTAGTACATGGTACAGGTATGGGTTGAGATTTAATCTGCATGTGGATAGCAGTTTTCCTATCACTGTTTCTTAAAGAGTCTATGTTTCCTCAAGTGTATGTTTTTGACTCCTTTGTGAAAGATCAAGTAGTTGAATATTCTTGGGACTGTTTATGCAACCTCTCCTGTTTCATTGATCTTCATGTCTGTTTTTATGCCAGTACCATGCTGTTGTTATGACAGTAGCTTTGTAACATAACTTCAAGTGCAGTATCATGATGCCTCCTACTTTGTTCTTATTGCCTATGATTGCTTGCACTACACTGGGTATTTTCCAGTTCCATATGAACTTTAGGATTTTTTTCTACAGCTTTGGGAAGAATGCTATTGGTATTTCTATTGGGATTACACTCAATCTGTATATCAGTTTTGGAAGTATAGTCATTTTGACTATATTGGTTCTATCTATTCTGGGATGGGGGACATTTTTCCATTTTCTGATGTCATCTTTAACTTCCTTTCCCAAAGTACCATAGTTTTCACCATAGAAGTCTTTTGCTTCCCTAGTTAGGTTAATTTGTAAGTATTTAATTTCTCTTGGTACACTTGTTAATGGTAGTTTTTCCTAAATACATTCTCAATGGGCTAATTTTTAGTATATAGGAACTCTATTGATATTTGTGGGTTGATTTTGTATTCTGTCACATTATTGAATCTGATTATTAATGTTAAGAATCTTTTGTGAATTTGGGAGATTTCTTATGTAGAAGATCATGTCATCTGCAAATAATGGTAATATGAATTCTCCCTTTCCTGTACATACCCTTCTGTTTCTTTTTCTTGTCTAATTGCTCTTGCTAAAGTTTCAAGTCCATGTTGAGCAAGAGTAATGATGATAGACGTCCATTTGAGAAAGAGTGATAGAGGTAGACCTACAGGGTTTATCCCAGTCAAAAGTTAAGTTTTTATAGTAATTCTGAATGATTTGTCTTATTAGGTGCAATCTGCATTTAACAGCAATTTTTCTCCTTTTTTATGAGCAGATTTGCATATCTTATCTGTTAAAAATGAGCCAAAAAAGCCCACATTTAGAAATCTTGTTGAATCACATACATTTAACAGTATCTGAACACTAATTTACCCTTAGTAAACAATTCATTGCAAATAAACTGACTCCAGCTTCAAAGAATTTAAAACCTCAGCAGCATTATCAAGAGATATTCCTTGAGTTATATTCACAGAAAATTTGAGGAAAGGAAAAGAATGTGGTAAAAGAGCCAGAGTTTCAATGGGGCAAAAAAGAAATCTTACATGTTTTGTGTTTCAGAAAAATCAGACATTTGAAAAATATCAATAGTTCAACCAAAACTATAAAAATATTGATGACTAAATCTGATGGAAGAAAGAATTTATGTTATAGAAATCACCAGCAGAATGTGTAGAACTATGGAATACAGACTAGTTAAGATATTTGGCATATAAATGAAGAAAAGTAAACACTTAAATTTTGAATAGTTATTTAAAATTTTGAAATAATTATTTGATTAAAAGTAGACAGTAACTACAAAAGAAATATAAAGAATTAAATAGTTGCATAACTTGCTATCATTCATCTGTAACATTTGGAAGAAAAATCAGGTCAGCATTGTAAAAATTGAATATACAGGTTTTAACGGAGGGCAGTAAAGATATTACAGTGATAAATACTTCACAGTACAACAAGATCAGGTGTGTTCACAGTGGTATGGCCATAAACATTACCTTACAATATGGAGACAGTAGATGAAAGAATCTACAACACATAAGTAACGTTTTATAGCAACACCTGAGATAGAAAAATTAAAGTGGGAGTTTTGTTCATAAAAGAGATTGCAATGTAGGTTCATAGAGAATTCACTTCAAAACCAACACAAAATTAATAAATATATATCACTTACTAAAACTCCCTGAATAAAATTAGATATTAAAACTTACAAGGGGAATGTTTTGCCTTTTACCATGAATTTTAACACTAAGAAACCATTAAGGATAATACAGGATTAAATACTAGCAATTCAGAAAAATGGGAATAGTGACAGTGGCAAATTGGAAACATAAACATTTTGCACCAGTAATGACACAACTAAAGTGAATATTAGTCTGATTAGAGCATAAAGTGTAGTCAGAAATAAAGATAAATGACATAAAGAAATAAGAGACATAGGTATGCTTATGAGGAAGAAGTGGCAATTTAATAGTTTTATGAAAATTGGATTTATGTCACTTAGGAAGATTATAGGTTTTGGAGACAGAGAACTATTGAGTGATAAGTTCTCTATTTTAAAGTAAGACATAGTGACAAATGCTAAAGAAACAGTTGTTTCTTTAAACAACTAAAAAAGAAACTGAGTTTTGATGTGTCTTATCGGTTGGCAACACTGGCTTCAAAGCTGTCAGTAACAGGGGATTCTAAATGCTAGAGTCATGAGGAAGATAGGCTGATTTTGATTTTTTTGAAATCATTATAGGTGAAAAGTTTTCTACAAATTGCAACCTAAAGCAATTTGCCTTATAGCAAAATACTGCCTAAGTTTCAGCTATAATGTTAGGGTTTTATATACTAAGTGATGTTTGATACAGTAAGATTTCAGTAAAATATTATAAACACAGGAATGTGATTCGTATGCATATTTCAGAAGTAGGAAGATTGAACAGAAATATAGAGGGATTACTGATGGTCATAAATTAGAAATTAAACCAAGAAAATTTTACTGGATACATTTGCAATGCAGTTCTGAAGAGAAGTCCAGTTATTGTGATGGCCTCATCCATATTTTATGCTGAACTTCACTGTAGAGTTTAAATCATCATTCTGAACTAGCCAGTATTTATTCAGACCGCCTGAGTGCATTTAAAAGCTCAGTGCCTATCTTAAAACACCCATAACCCTTGCAAAAACTGGTAGTCAAATGATCGTTCCATGTTATATCACTTTGGTTCATGCTTTTGGAATCATTCATTCTGCTGACCTTGATTATTCTTTGCTTTTGATAATTTTCTTGCCTTCCTATTTTCACTGCAGAAAAGTGATGTGAAACACCTATTCATTGGTTCTTAAGCTGTTTGTATGATGTCTTCTCTTTGCCCATAAAATCACTGTTTGGAAATGGCCCTGGCTGGACTCTCTCCAAGACAAGTTGAAAGTGTGTGTCTATGTGTCTGTGTGTCTATGTATATGTATTCTTGTGAGCAAGTCTTCATCATTTAAAATTTGTATAAAGGAGTTCAAATAAGTCAAAATATCTTTTGCCTTAATATTACTTCCTGTTTCCTATAGACCCATGAGAATTTAGGTTAAAAGACAACCAGTTAGCCTGGAGTATATGACATAATACATATTGATAGTTATTTGGTATTAAAAAGTAAACAGAATAAAATTTAAAATTCAGAGACCATAAATACATAGCACTGAGGCTAGTATGCTTTTTATCTCAATATTTCAATAATTCTACACAAATACATGGAGGAATTACCTTTGTGTAGCTAAAATCATGTATATGTAGGTGTGTATATATATACATACAATTATTAATATATATAATTATATAATTATATGATCAGCTGCCAAAAAGAAAATATATTCATCTGCGTAGTTGATATTTCTTAGTATTAAGTTAAAATACTTTAACATGAACTTTATACTGTGTTTAAATGCCAGACTTTGAATTTTTATTTAAAACTAGCACTGCAAAGCAACACTGCTTCCATTAACTTCATGCTAATTGATTTGTTAAAGTAGAATTACCTTAAAATCCCTTCTGTAAAAAGAGAAGCCAAACACACAGTGCCGACTTGGAAATTCAGGCTGAGTGATGAAACAGGGAGTTATGTTAGCAGCGTGGAGCATTATTCATAGGCAGAGACAATATTTCAGCAAAAAGTAAAGTTTGTGTTCGGTAAGACAAAAGGAAGATTTCATCTAATGTGCTGTCTACTCACTCTTATATCTACAGCAGTTGGAAAACTACTTGATCATCTCAATTATCTAGAAGCCCAGATGAATAAAAACACATTTCTGAAAATCATCAGAGGAAAGAATGAGATTGAGTAAAATTATTACCTGTTTTCACTAAAGTAAGAAAGACAGTGCAATAGTCATAGGATTACAGAGCTCAGAATTTTGGAACTCATGTACATACATATATGTATATGTACTGTATTCTATAGAGTTTTGGGAGATGATATGAATTAGATTAAGAAAGTTTCTTCCATTGCATAGTGTTGTTTTTCATTATTAATTAATTTGAATTTTATTGACTGTTATTGAGATAAAGATAATAAATTTTAATAGATTATTTGATTTTGAACAATTTTGCATTCCTAAGAATATCATTATTATTTGTACTCTAGTAGATTTCCTAGTAGTATTTTATTTAATTTTAGCTCTGTTTGTAAGTGATACACATCTCTGATTTTATTTTATTTTTTGTTTTCTTTGCATCTTGTTTTGCTACCAAAGTGACACTCATCAACCAAGTAAATTAGGTAGCTATTCTTATAATCAGATTTCCATGAATTAATTTTACAAATATCTATAGATAACAGATTAGAGGCAGGTTTAACTTTGCTCTTTCTCCAGATCTTGTGAAGAATGTTTTTAAAATATTCAGAAACTCAAGAGAACATAATTCAGAAAAAGAATTCCTATGTTGGAGAAATGTTGAAAAGTTTGAAATGTTGAAAAGTGGATCAGGGATCTCTAATAAAGGAAACATAAACAGAAACTGAATTATCTTTAAGAGGGAGACAAAGGCAGAGCTATTAAAATTTGCTTTCTCAATCCTCAGAAAGTTTTAGGACTTAGACTCCAGACAACTAATACCTATTTGAGAATTTCCAAAGACTGAGACTTTATTCTAAACTCAATTTTCTCCTTAAAAACTTTCCTCTTATTAATGCTTTTTTTCATCATTGCCTCTTTAGAGATACTTTTCTCATATGTACTTTTTCAAGTCATATTTTCCAAAATATTTATCCTTTTAAATTGCTAAACACTATCTACCACCTTAAGCCAAAAGACTTACAAGAAGTTGGCATCTGCTTTAGGTAAAAGAATAACACAATTGCAGGTCATTACTGATCTTGCATTTATTTCTTTACTTGTTGGATCCCAAATAGACCTAAAATTACAGTGACATATTGAAGACTTAACAATACCATGTCTCAAAAAAAAAAATGCCTGTGGATGTAGCTAGGTGCAAAGACGCTGTATTTGCCTCCAGTACAACACAAATCAAACAAACAAAGAAACAAACAAAAAAATGAAAAAAGGAAAAAGAAACTAGATTTCTAATTGTATCTTGATAAATTGGAAGTTTGGCAACATGGGCCAGCCAACACTTATGTAGAAAGAATTTTCCTAGAGTTAGGTTAATAGCATAACCTTTTTCTTCTCCATAATTCCCACTAATTCAGAGGTGCATGTCTGTAAGCCCAGCAATTGGGAAACTGAGGAAGGAGGATCATCATGAGTTTGAGTCCATGATGGACTATAGAATGAGCTGAAGGCCAACCTGAACTACGTAGCAAAAGATTGCTTCAAACAAACTAACAAATAAACATTCTACTACTTCTCATATTTCCATTACTGGAGACATGTGTCATTTATAATTAGCCCTACCTAATATGCTATGCTTGATTCATAATCTGAACTGATTTACTTAGAGTTGCCTGTCTTGTGGACTTCTGGATATGAGTTAATGTACAATTCTGTTTCCCGATGCCACCACTACATCTGAATCTGCCTCAACTTCTGATACCACTGTAGGTCTTTGCTGCCCTTAGAGTGAGTGATGAACGTCCTTGTATGCCTCCAGTCCTTCTTTCTGTGTGGCAGAAGCTGTAATAAATAGTTTATGTCACCATCCTCACCCTAACCACATCTGAAGAGGCTCTGGATCTTCCTTCTACTTTTAAAGTCATGTAAAGTGCCCTCAAACAGGGCATGGAATATAGTTCCTCAGAAGCCACCCAATAGATCAGGAGCTACAACCTAATAGTGAAGAAGTTATGTAGGCAGTTAATGAAAATGTAAAACTGAAAAGCAGCAGACCACAGGGAGTTAGCAAATAGATGTGTTCCTTTTCCTTTCTTTAATTTCTGAGCATTAGAGGTTCTGGACACTTCTCAAAGATGCCTTTTGTGGCCAAGCAACCATGGTGTTTTCATGAAGCTGTGACCAGCTAGGTAAAAGAGCATCTTCACTTCACTTTCTCTTTTCTGCTTTGGGGATGCATTCACTCAGTGATGTATTAACACCTGATCTCTGCTTACCAGTTTTTGGGTTCTGGGGGAAGATGGGCTTCCATGTCTATTTCTTTCAACAAAGTTATCTGGTTGGCCTAGTACGAACCTCCAGATTGTTAGCCCTTGCTTCACATTTTCTTCTTAAACTTTTCTCACTCTTTCTTTTAGTCATTTAATAGTATATTATGGATATCTTCTCTTAATAATTATATAGGTATTTCTATATTTATATGATTTTTTTCAGGTAATTTCCCTCTTTGAAACATTTAGAATGCTTCTGATGTCACCAATAATCTTGCTAAGTTTAACCTACAGCTGTGCGCATGTGTGTGCGTGTGCATAGGTAGGAAATACTTATGGATTGAATGATATATCTGGATGCCAATTGCAACTCTTTACAATATTAATTTATAGTTCATAACTGTGGCAATGTCTAATGCTCTCACCTAACAAGATTTTTCTTTGTTTCAGAATCAGTTAATATTCTGTATACATCTTCTTACCTGAGGGAGCATATGAATAGAAATAAGTAGAGATATTGATATTGTTTTATTAATTTCTTGGACAGTACAGAGATTTACACTCTCTGACAGCTTTACATAGCAAAAAATTAAAATAGCTAAATACAGTAAACTGATTCAAAAACTTGTCCAAGTTCGCTCTCACCTGTGGAAGCTGGTGGACCATCTTGTTTGTGTGTGCTATAGCACCTGGTATATTATTAGCACTGAAAGAATGCTACTACATTGACAACTGAGAGGTGTATACACGCACTTCCCAATATAATTTGAGCACAATAATACGAATGCGTTAATCTACAAATTTACTTTAAATAGTAGTATTTACATTATCAGTAATGCCAAAGAACACTCACAATCTGTGCTATATGCAAATATTATCTTATTTCGTCCATTTTTAATTATTTATTTGCCATTGGTAATATAAGGTATAGCAGCTGTAAGATTGCATCATAGATATTTCTGATTGATAGAAAATTTCAAACAAGTCTCTTTTCAGCTGTGTGATCTAGACAGAAAATAAAGGGTCATCTTTAGAAAGCAATACAGAGAACCTCTTGATGTGTTCTCTCCATCCCAGTGATGTGTAGTTGCAATAAAATCTGTAGGCTCCATTTAGCAGTGGCCAATGTGATCAAGTTCCTTTTAGTTTTACTAGAGATATTCCATCTACACTAAACATTTATATACCTAAGTCTATCTAAATTATTTAACATAATTTTTAAAGTGTTCTTGCAGACACAGCATTTAGGAAAGAGTTATTTGGTCATATTTCATAGAGCAGAATTATTTTTGCTGCTAGAGCGAAAATCCATGTCTTTGAATCAATGGACAGCAACATATACTCAGGAACTTCCTTTATTTTAGGCAAACAGATAAGCTAAAACTCGATTTTCAACATAAATTTATGGAACACAGTCTTCCCAGTAGTGGTCTAGCATGACTAGCTTTTAGCTAAATCATCAGCTAAAGGGCAAAGCCATGTCACCTGCCTATTGCTGAAAGAAAGAAAACAAGATGTATACATTGTAAATCTTGAGAAATAAAAATAGTTAGGTGTTCTTTTCTCACATTTCTCTTTTACATTCTCGGGACACACACATTCCATTAAATGGTAAACTTGTTTATATTTCAAATTTATCCTTTTGGGAACATCACATGCTTTAAGGAAAACTTAGGCATACTTATCTTGTTGTTATATTTCACTAAGGAACTGTAAATTATACTATTTGAGAAAGTATCACCTAGATCACATAAGCAGCCCAATACTATGGTTTCTGAATTCATTACTCTTACGTTAAAACTATTGTCTGCATTTATATTATTGACCTTGGAAAATTCCTCTGCTGTTCTCTAAGGGTACCATTTCCAGATATTCTGTATTTAAATTTACAACACTTTTCTTTCTCCCTGAAAGAAAA
>RJWT010055602.1:0-10133 GCA_004365215.1 Cuniculus paca
TTTAAATAAAAAAAAGAAAAGGAGAGGCTTCCTTTGGCTCAGAAGTTTGAAGAGTTCAGCCCATGACCAGCTGGCTTCATTGTTCGATGCCTGTTGTGAAGTGGTGCATCATGATGGAGCATGTAGGGGAGGAAGCCCATTCACCTCATGGCTAGGATGTGAGAATGAGGAAAGACCATGGTTCTATCACCAGCTCACATGGGTCCTTGCTTCAGTGATAATGGAAATGAAAATGAGGCAACATCATGAATTTACAGGCTGAAATTTTAATTAAAATCTGTTACAGAAAAGACACAAAGTTGGCTATCCTGTGGGCAGCCCCAGAAAGACAGAAGTTGGCTACTCCACAGAAAGTGCTGGCTCCTTCATAGAGAAGTACCTATCAAAAGACATAGCCTGTAATTCTAGCACTCAGGAAGCTGAGACAAGAGGATCACGGTCAGTTTGAGGCCAGCCTGGGCTACATAAATGAGTTCAAAGTCAGCCTGCACTACATAGCAAGACCTTGTCTCAAAAAACGAAAATAAAAACAAAAACAAAAAATACTAGTGAGGCTGCAGGGACAAAAGAACTCTTTTACTTTGTTGTTGGGAACATAAACTGGTACAATCACTGTAGAATAAGTATGGAGATTCTCAAAAAGCTAAAAATAAAAATGCCATTTAACCCATCTATTTCCTTCATAGTTAGCTTCCTGAAAAAGTTAAAGGCATCATATTACAGTGATTCATGCATACCCAAGTTTATAGCTGCACAGTTCATAATAGCTAAATCTCGGAAGCAGCCTATATACAATCAACAGATGAATAGATTTAAATTTTTGGTTATCCATATAAAATGGAGTACTTTCAGACATAAAGGACAAATTTGAGTCATTCATAGGAAAATGGATGCACCTTGAGATCATAATGTTAAGTGAAATAAATCAGACACACAACCCGAAATAATGCATAAATTTTCTTGTATGGAAAACTCAAAATGTTAATAATTTAAAGAACAAAATTAGGGACAAGGATTCAGCTCAGTGGCATAAGCGCCTGCCTGGCAAGTGTGAGATCGTGAGTTCAAACCCCAGTACCAAAAGAATAAAATAAAATAAATAAATCCAATCACGAGGAAACACCAAACACAAACTGATAGCCACTCTGCAAATCAACTGGGCTGTCCTCTTCAAAATTAGAAGGTCACAAAAGAAAAATTAGGAGAGATAGTTCTAGATAAAAAGAAACTAATGTGACACGACAAATGTAACACACAATCCTGGATTACATTGCGGACCTATAAATTTCCTGAAAAAAATCAGGAAACTTTGAATAAGATTTTTTTATGGATTAAAAGATGTTATGGCATCGCAGTTAATTTCCTGATTTTGATGAATGTCTAAGGTATGATCAAATGATATGGTGAAATGTTTAAATTGTTAAAAAAAAGGGTATTACTGATACCAAGACACAGTCAAAAATAAAAATAAAAACAAAAACTTGTATTACAATAAAAGACACAATAGCATATGCCTCCTCAAAATAATACCTCTTTTACTTCAAACATACTTATCCCATGCTTCTTGCCAATTTCTGAAGCAGTTCTGGAAGTCCTCTTTCTTGAGTCTTTAGTTGCATTGTCATGACTGCCTTGATGTCCTGAATTGCTTAAAAACATCTACATTTCATGGTCATTTTGACTTTGGAAAAGAGCCAGAAGTTGCACATTTCCAAATTCAATAAATAAGGTAGATGAAGACACACCATAATGTTTTTATAAGCCTGGCTTTCTGTTGGATGGCACAAGGCAACTGCATTCACTGTATCTTTTATCACACTTTGTAAAGACACTTAGGAAAAAGGACTTCCAGAACTGGTTCGGAAAGTGGCACTAATGAAAGGATAAATGTGTGTGGAGTATTTTAAGGGGGATTAATATCTATGTGTCTTTTACTAAAATAAGTCTAAATAAAAATAAATCATAAACATACACCATATATTTTGATCACACTTGTACTATGATTTGTACAAGAGTATCCTCATTTTTAGAAAACAGACTTTGAATATGTAGGAGTAACATGGCCTTATGCCTGACGTAGTCTCAGATGGTTCAGGCTAGGCGGGGGACACGTGTGTCTAGAGACACAATGAATACAGCAGATGTGGTAAACTGCTAACAACTGGGGAGTCAGGTTGAGGAACACAGGAGATCTTTGTATTATTTATTCTTCAAATGATCTCAAAGTTCTAAATTATTTCCATTTTAATAGTTGTTAAATCTCTCCCCATTGCCACCCTCAACAGGGTGATTTTGAACTCACTTTGTAGCCCAGGCTGGCCTTAGACTCATAGCAATTCTTCTGCCTTGGTCTTCCAAGTGCTGGGATTACAGGCATGTGCCACCACGCCTGGCCAGTTGTGAAATATCTCTAATAAAAAATTACTTTCTAATATTCCCTGAAGCAATCTATTTCAAAGTTGGTATAAAAATAAGAGCATAAAGTGAATAAGAAGTAATTCAATCACAAAGTAAAAGAAATTATAAGATGAATATGAACTATTCATTAAATATACTAAAATTTATCAGTCTTGGATTTTATTTTTTAACTACATCTAAAATTTTCCTATTAAGGAGCTGGGGAAGCCTATATACAATATGCAAACTAAAACTCCAAAACGTGCTTGTAAAAGAGACTATAAAAGGAAATACACTATTATTGCATAGGCAACTGAGAGGTAGGCTTTTTAGTTTATGGCTTTTAAGTATACTTCCTTCTACTTTTCTGTATTTTTAAATTTTTATACAAGGTAGTTTCATATTCCATGCAGATTGTGTCAAACTAGCCTATAAAACAAAGCCATGTACACAATATTACTCTGAACATCCCTGAAATTGGATTATCAGAAAGTCCAGTTGTGAGTTTAGAAATGTTCAGTTGCAAACCAACTCGTTCTCCCTCCACCCTTGGAATGGTTGCTATTTCTTCGATTGGAGCAATAGAAAATCAACGGGGACTCATAAGCAAAATCTACCATGAGTCTCTTAGACTCACACTAAGGATAATGAGATGATATCATCAGCAGCACTCAGAAAGTGGGACCAACTGAAAAGAAGAGGTACGCATCATCACACTGTGCTTACCCTGGGGCTCCCGGAGTGGAATGCTAGGCAGAATCATCCACCCTTGAGATTGTCTCTCTCCCTCTCTTCTTTTTGTGGGGTGAGTCTATATAGTTGAATTTCCATAAGCTAAATTTGTATGTCATGAGACTCCATTGCTTATAATTCATTTATAATAGGAAAAACAACCCTTTTCAGAAAGGACAAATAATCTGGAATGCATAATTATATGCACACCTTCTATTTTCATCATTCATTCTTTCAACAAGTATTCCTACATGTCTTCTATGTCCAACACTGGGCTACATAGAAGGGAGAAGTAAGATGGTCTCTGTCCCTACAATCACGGAGCTTAACTCCGATGAGTAAATGTTAGGGTGTGGAGCATTTAGGCACAGAAAATATTCTGAGCAACATCTCATATTGGAAGACAAAATAGCATAATTAAAGAAGGAAAAAATGAGAACTGGAACCCAAAAGGCAGGATGGGGCTTGATATGAAATAAAGCCAAAGAAGTAAGTCAGGTTAAGCCTGTACAGGATGTTGTGGCCATGTTTGTAATTTGAGCTTGTGTTACGGGGATGGAAAGCCATGGGAAGGTGGGGATGGAGGTGAAAGTATACTACAAGACTTGAAGTTGGAAAACAATTACTGTGGCAGAATGTGGAAAACACTGCAGAAGAGAAAGAGTGAGTCTGGAAGGGCAGGATAGGAGGATACTGCCGCAGCCAAAACGAAAGATGCTGGCAGTCCAGGTTAAACGATGGTGACAGACACAGAAAATTCAGGGGTGATTCAAGAAACATTTAGAAGGTTAAAAATGGTGCAGCTTGATGATAGATCCATTACACACAGATCATAAGGAAGTGGGGTAAGCGGATAGAACTAAGTTTTTAAGTTTGCTAAACTGGATAAATGGTGCCAGAAGAGGATCCATGTGGGGGAAAGACCGTAAGTTTATTTTTGGACACAAAAGTTGAGCTTTCTTTAAGACAAGCAAACATGGGATTCTAGAAGCCAAGGAGCGACAGCTGGGTATGGTGGTGCACGCCTATAGTCCCAGCTCCATGATAGCTGGTGGACTGCTGAGGCAGAAGGATCACGAGTTTGAAGTGAACCTGGGCAACTAAGTGAGACCTTGCAATAAGACAGATTGATAGACTGACAAACACAGACAGACGAGCAGAGACAGAGATGCAAGGCTGAGGAAAGGTCCATGAAAAGGAGTCAGGAATATGGAAACCAGACTGCAATGGGTTGAGAAGTGAGAAAGAAGAAAGAAAACCGGAGACACTTTTTTTTCTTCCACCAGGAAAAATAAATTGGAAGCAGTGTATGTGTGCTGGCCTAAAAGAAAAATATGATTCTAACCAAATCAGGAAGTTTGTGTTGTCACTGTTTGAAATTAAGAATCTCTTTGGTCTATGTCTTGTACTGAGCAACTACTCTGAAGACAACAATACACAGTAAAATAACTATTGCTATTCTCTTTTTATTTGGTTATGAAAGTTCATTTTTTCATAAAATTTAAAAAAAGAAATATCAATTGCATTCAAGTTTTGCTTAGAATGAAAGTTAATCTCAATTTATCCATGTCATTTTATCTAGTTCCCTGAGCTCCAAAGGAACGGAAGTAGCTCCTAGAATATCACAATAGTCCTTACCACTACCATTCTGATTTCAATAATAACAATTCTAAGGGCCAGGGATCTAGCTCAGCAGCCTAAGCACCTACCTGGCAAGCGCAAGGTCATGAGTTCAATCCCCGGTTCTGCAAAAAAAAAAAAAAAAAACGGCAAACAGAAACAATTCTATAAAGATTTCTAGGGGCCAGGAATGTAGCTCAGTGGCACAACCGCCTGCCTGGAAGCATGAGGTCCTGAGTTCGGTTCCTGGTACCAAAAAAAAGGGAAAAAAAGATATTGCTAGCCCCCTAAAAAATAAAGTTATAGAAATGTCACTTGGAGAAAGTGAAGCAAGATTGTTACTCCTGGTTGGGTCTCACTCAGAGCCTATGAATTATCACCAGGTGCAGGCAAAAAACATGGATATTTTTATCCTAATTCACTAAACCATACTATGAAACACCGTAAGTTTAAAAACCCCAATAAAGCTGGTAAGAGTATATCTTCATTCTGTTACTTGCTAACCAGGAGCATGTGTGCAACGAACGTTAGCTCTTCAAGGTCCTGCTTTCCCCTGCATCCTCCTCACAAGTGTGTCTCCTCCAGTGCCCTTCTCCTATGCAAACCCTACCCACACTCCTGATCAGGTTCTGTTTGCCTGTGAGTCCTTTCCTGCTCTCCCACCTTATCTGGAAGCTTTAGCGTTTGTTCCTTTAATGTGTAATATTGCCAAATGGGCCTCACTCTCAAATTGCTAAATATTTTCCACAATAGCTTATAAAGTCCCAGCAGGCAGACTCTTTCATATGTCACTAAACTTCTTTGTGTGTATTCAAATTAAGTAGAATATTATAGGCTAATTATAATTTATACTACTCCAAACCTTATTTTCATCTCTTAATCCCTATCCCTGAATTTCCCACTGAGTCACAATTGTTCACATCTATTCAGTAATATCATATACCAAATATTTTTCTAGATACTTTTAACATATTAACACACATCACCTTCCTTGCAACAATCATATGATATAGAGTTGACAAAAAAAGAAGTGTATACACACTCCAGGAAAAGAAAAATAGTGTAATGTTGTGTCAACAGATGGTGTTACCCTCGTATAGGAGACCCTAGAAAAGGTCATATATTGCAGAAAACCCACTATACTGCCAGCCCTTAGAAAAGAAATTGAAAATGCATGTGCAACAATCTCGATGACCAAAGTTACCCACGCAGCAGTTCACCATACTAATAAATGTCAGGAAGCTAACAGTCATCACTTTGAGCACCTCTTATAATTGTAGAGGCCAAAGATAACTTATATTAATCTCATGTCTCAATAAATTTAGTATTAAAATTTTTTGTTTGTTTTTTGTTTTTTTGAGACAGTCTCACTGTGCAGTTCAGGCTGGCCTTGAATTCACTTTGTAGCTCGGGCTGGCCTCAAACTCACAGCAATCCTCCTGCCTCAGCCTCTGGTGGGATTACAGGCATGTGCCACTATGCCTGGCTTAGTATTAAAATAGTTACACAAGTTTTTCTTTTCCTGAAATAGGTATACAATTTTTTTTTTTGCTGGTCTCTAAGTGACTCACAGGAACACAATTGAGATTCAATTCAAGAGAGAAAAACAAGGTTGAAGGGAGGGTAGAGGAATGGGGAAAAAAACAAATTATATCAAACAGGGCATGGTGGCACACTCCTGTAATCCTGGCACTCGGGAGGCTGAGGCAGGAGGATCACTGCAAGTTCAAGACCAGCCTGGACTACAAAGTGAGTCCAAGGCCAGCCTTAACTGCATTAGTGAGACCCTGTCTCAAAAAGACAAAAAAAAATTATATCATGTACAGGTACAAATTCTCTGTGATACATGTGATCATTATGCATATCTAAAAGATACCGATAAAATCTAATTTAAAAAAATAAAACTTTATTTTAAAAAAAGAGACAAATGCACCCACATTCCCAACTTTTTTTTTTTTTTAGAGACAAAGTCTCAGTGTGTAGTTCAGATTGGCCTTTAACTTACTATGTAGTTGAGGCTGGCCTCAAACTCATGGTGATCCTCCTGCCTAGTCTCCTGAGCGCTAGGATTACAGGCATGCGCCACCACACCCGGATCCCAACTTTCTTTTTTAAGAGACAGGGTTTCCCCATCTAGTTCAAGCTGGCCTTGAATTCACTGTGTAGCCTTGGCTGAACTCGCAGTGGTCCTCCTGCCTCAGCCTCCCAGTGCTGGGGTTACAGGCCAGTGCCAAAATATCCAATTAGAATTCTATGACTGTAAAGAAATTCTATACTTTGCAAATAGGGGATAAGACAGTTTACAGCCACACTTAACCAAATCCCCTTCCTTTTATATTCTTTCCTCACACACTTCAGCAATTCCATGGTCTGTGTCAGGCCATCACTACCAGTACTCCAGCTCCCAATCGAATCCAAACCATAAAAGGAGCCCTCCCCCATATTTTAGTTGGACAAATCCAGACCACTATTGGTTACAGAATCTCTACAGATTAAAAAATAGTTATCTCACTGAGGATCACACACTTTTAAAAATTTTGAACCTTCTCATCAAGAAAATGTTGATCCATTATCGCACAAATTACAAGGAGGCGACTATGTTATGTACCCCAGATTAAGAATCCCTACATTGCCCGGGATTTAGTTCAGGTACCAAAAAACACAAAAAACAAAAAACACCAAGAATGCTAACACTAATCACACGTGGTACATTGCCTGTCCCCAGCCTTCGAAGTGCAAGAACCCGCTGCACCCGTGATGGCCCACAGATGGCACTGCAGAGACAGGTAAGTCTACTGGAGAAACTGACAGGGGCGGGGATTCGAGCGGTCACGGCGGTGGGAGGAGCCTAGAAAGGACCAGGGAGGCGCGTGCAGCGTCGTGCGCGTGCGCAGGGCCGGGCACTCCCCCCCGGGAAGTGAGGGCTGCTGGGCCCGATGACGTGGCCTGGCGACGTCCTTACCGCTGCGGCCCTCCCGGGAGCCGGCACCCCCGGAGTGCCCACGGCCTAGTGCCGACGCGCGTGTACTTGTGAGCCGGGGCTGGGGACAGCGGTGGCGGCGGCCCATCCTGGGGGACCCGCCGGGGCGCTGCCATGGGGGAGTGACATGCCTGCGTCCGCGGCTCCGCTGCAGCGTGAGACATGAGGCGACCGCGCGGCCGGGGCAGCGGCGGCGGCTCCTGAGTCCGGGATGGAGGAGAAATACGGCGGGGACTCGCTGGCCGGGCCGGGCGGCGGCGGCGGAGGCCTCGGGCCGGTGGACGTACCCAGCGCTCGGTAAGGGACTGGGGCGGCGGCGCCGGGTCGCGCACCGCGGCCCCGGACTCACCTTCCCGGCCTCCGTCGGGTCCGGCGGGAGCCCTGGACCCCCGCCCCTTCCTGCCAGCCCCGAGCTGCCTGCGGGGTCCTGGGCTCCGCGGACGCTCCGGGACCCGGAAACTTGTGCGCGGGGTCTGGTTTCCGGTCGGACAGTCAATCAGCGTAGGACCGCCGGCCGAGTCGCTTCCCTAGAAACGGTGTTGGGGCTGTTTCCCTGGAGTAGTGGAGTGACTGCTTAACCTTTCCGACTCTGCCTGCCCACAGTAGGTGTTGGGCACCATCGTCTCTCATGCGAAGAAACCAAAGAACAAACAGAAGTACTTGGGTGTACAGGTTGTAAACTAGCACGTCAAAACTCCAGCCCCATCTTCGAGTTTTCCTTTCTTACTTTTTGGGAGTGGATTTGTTTTATTGTCAAGAGAGATGTGTGCTTCTTGTAAAGGAATTCAAACAGGACGGGAATTCATAGAGTAAAAAGTGCAAGTTTACCTTTACCTTTCCTGTAGTGCTAATCTACAGAAGATCAGGGACCGGGTAGGACAGTGACACTGTCCCTTGTGTCGTTCCTAACCTGTCGTGAGTCCTGAGGTGTTAAAGGCGCATAAAATGTTGCCCAGGGGTTCGGTTGGAACTGGTATTCATTGCTTTCATTTTTAATGAGGTTAAGGTTTTCGGGTTCTTGAGTACTTCCTTTGAAATTTAAAGATGGTTTTGGTAAATTCATTACAGCTGTAATATTAGCTTTTTTGTGGAAGGGGAAGAACACCCCATATGCCAGAAGAGAACTTCAACCGATTGCATTTTTGAGGCATGAATTTAATTTTCTAATCTATTTTGAGCAGCTCATTATGTAAGTAGCAATGTATCAGATGTTAAATATTGGCCCATGACAACTAAACGCTATAGATGACTCTGGTCTGGATGGGGGGAAGCTATAAAGGCCAACTGACAAAATTGGACTATGAACCATAGATTAAAATATCAGTTAAGTTTCCTGTTAATAATTCTACAGGTTTATAGAAAATATGTCCACATTCATACAAAATATAAGTACTGTGTTTAGGAATAAAGGAACATGATATTCTGTATTTCACTTTTTCTCAAATAATAGTCCAGGCTGGGCATGGTGGCACTCACCTGTAATCCCAGCACTCAGGAGGATCACTGTGAGTTCGAGGCCAGCCTGGGCTACATAGCAAATTCAAGGCCAGTCTGAACTACACAGCGAGACCCTGTCTCAAAAAAAAAAAAAAAAAAAAAAACAGGATAAAAGCCTCTGTGAATTTGGAGATAATAAAGCAGATGGGGACAATATGGTAACAATTAAAGTATCTAGTTACAAGGTGTACCGTTCTTGCAACTTTTGTGTAAACTTGAATTTCTTTTTCTTTCTTTCTTTTTTTTTTTTTTCTTTTTCTTTTTTTGGTACCGGGGATTGAACTCACGACCTCGCGCTTGCCAAGCAGGTGCTTATGCCGCTGAGCTAAATACCCAGCCCCGAAATTATTTTTAATAAGTAAATTTAAAGTGTTTAATTTTACTCAAAAACATTGGTAGGTAAATATGTTTAGCAATCCTTTGACATCTTTTATATATTATATGCTTGGCAGAGTTCCCCTTCTAATGTAATGTATTGTAGAATCAAATTCAGTTGAGAAATGGCTCGATTTTTTTTTCTTTTTTTTTTCAGACTGGGTTTCACTTGCACTATGTAGTTCAGGTTGGTCCTGAACTCACTATATAGCCCAAATTGGCTTTGAACTCCCAACAGCCCTCTGAGTGCTGGGATCACAGGCACACACCACCAGGCGCAGTCTAATTTTTTTTTTTTTTCCAGAAAACTGTAAGCAGCTTCTGTGAGCAAGCTCAAGAAGCAGATATGAGCCGGGCGTGGTGGCTCACGCCTGTAATCCCAGCATTCGGGAGGCTGAGACAGGCGGATCGTTGTGAGTTCGAGACCAGCCTGGGCTACAAAGTAAGCTCAAGGCCAGCCTGAACGGCATAGTGAGACCCTGTCTCAAAAACAGGGCTGGGGATCTAGCTCAGCGGTCTAAGCGCCTGCCTG
>RJWT010055603.1:0-10138 GCA_004365215.1 Cuniculus paca
CAAAGATATTTCTGACACATGTGGATACCCTTTTATTCCTCAATGCCTTTCTCTCTACAGATATATCAAAACAAAACTAGCATAGGTTTATTTTAGTAGAAAACAACTAAAAATTGTAGAATTTTAGACAGTTGTTCCAACATTTAAAAAAAAAATTACACTTATGTAAAGTTACTTAACTTCACATTCCTGAATCTGTTGCTATACAAATAAGATTTCCTAGAAAGCACTTTTCATTTCTTTACAGAATAGAAAGACCAGATGTGAGATTATGAGGAAAACAGATTTGGAACTTTTCTCCACACTTCGTAAAGGGAAAAAAATATATCTCCTAAGTGTTTTCTTGATTTATTCCAGGATTCCTTAACATTTTAATTACTAACAACAGCCACAACAATGATAAATTTCCAACTCCTTGGAATTCATTCATTAAATAAACAACAACCTTTTAAAAACCTACCCCATTACTTCCTGATATATATATATATATTCTCCAAGATCTTAAACAGTTGATATACAAATCACTCAGAATGGTTTTCATTAATAAAATGTTTTAATTAAGCTGCAAAAGGAAACCAACTATCAGCAATGAGTAAGGTTATGAAAGCTCTCCAGGAAATGATAGCTGCTGGAAGAGTTACAGCAACTGCGGACAGTGTGGGAAGGTTTTTGCCAGTCCTGCACCCCAGGAAGCCTTGGTTCTGTGCTCACTTCAGGAATACATAGTCAACTGTAGCCATTCTCCGATAGACACCTGAATCAGGCCATCTGCATCTCTATCCAGAGCCTTGAAGGAACGAAACATGGCATCCAGGCGGACCAGGCAGCTGATGAAGTTGTTAAAATCCATACCTCCATCATCCTCAGCATACCGTCGAACAAGCATTTGGTAAAGTTGTTCGTTCAGCTGGAAGCCAGCCGCCTGCAGAGCTTCCCGCAGCTGCGTACTTTTCAGAAACCCAGAGTGGTCTCTATCATACTGCTTAAAGACACACTGCCACTTCTTGATGTTGTTCCACAAATACTTAAATTCTTCAAAGCCCAGCTTACCAGTGGTGTCATTGTCCATGACAGACACAATACTCCGGCAGGTGTCAAGGCTAAAGCCATCAGTCTTCAGTTCCTTGTGCTTAGAAAGGACTTTGTTGAGGATATTCATCAAGTCAGTGGCACCCACCTCCATGTCGGGTCCAGCCAGCTGTGCAAATTGTTGCCGAAACCGCCTAACTTCCTCACTTTCAGAAGCCTCCACATTGGTGAAATGCTGAGGAGTGGGAGGTGGCTCTGGAGTATATTGAGCTGCGGCAGCCTCACTGATGAAATTCACAATTCCTCCTACTATCCCTCCAAGATTTCCTCCTCCTCCTCCTCTTCCTTGGCCACCTCCTCCTAGAAGGCCTCCCAGAGCTTCTCCAAGACCCCGATCTGCCCCTTCCAAAAAAGCCTTTGCTAGAAACATGTTTTCACTTTAACGAGCAAGGATAAAGGCTGCGTTAATCTTGGAGACAGTATGAAGAGCGCTGAAAAGGAGTCTTAAGTGGCTTACATGTGGAAGAACTGGCTTTTCCGTACCTGCTTGGTCAGGTACCACGCCTCATGCTGATGTTTCATCTCCAAATGAGGCTGCCAGATTCCACTAGGTCCTAGCACTTGCCCTATTTTAGAGCCCTCCGTAAAACTGTTTTCCACTCTTATATGTAAATATTCCTAGGTTGTAGCACAACACATTAGAGTATCTCCAATAGAAAGTATAAAACTTTACATTTCTATATGCCATTGCTTTCTCAGCACCTAAAACATGGCATGTATTTTCCTAACAAAAGATAAAGTGATTTAATTAAAACACCAGTTTCTTTCTAAGAAATATTTGTTTTAAAGATAGAATTGAAGAATTCTTGGGCATTGGAAGGGTATGCATAATCCTCTTCTTTTAGCAGAGATTCTCAAAGTCAAATGTTCCTAAGAAAAAGTTGCAAAAGGAATTTCTTTTTTTAGAAAAGGTAAAGTCCTCAAGTAACACTACCACAAATTCCAATTCCGGAGGTCTCCTGTGGGGGTCCTTTGATCAACATTTTAGGGATACTTTTGACATATAAGACTTATACAGAAGAATAAGCAAATTAAAAATATGTAGCTCAAAGAATTTCATAAACTGTCCGCATCCATGTCACAGAATCCATATCACCAGGACCTGAGAGGCCTCTCCATATATCTTCCAGTTACTCTCCTCTCCCAAGGCTAATGAGTATCTTCACATGTAAAACCATAGACTTTGCATCTTAAGTAAATGAAATCCCACAGTATATACTTTTTTGTGGCTTTTTAATTTTAAATTTAAAATACATTCAAATTGTGATTAAAATATACAATTTATCAACTTAATCATTTTAAAGTACAAAGTTCAGTGGCAATAAATGTATTGCACTGTTTTGCAACCATCATCACCTTCCATCTTCAGAACTTTTTTCATCTTCCCCACATGAAACTGCATCCACTAAATAATAACTTTTATTCTCCTTTTTTATTACCCCTCCTACCACCATTTTTACTCTTTATGATTCTGACCATTCTAGGTACCTTACATAGTTAGAATCATATAGTATTTCTCCTTTTATGACTAGTTTATTTCACATAACTTGTCTTCAGAGTTCACCTATATTGTAGCATGTGTCACAATTTCCTTCTCTTAAGACAGATAAGTACTCCTCTAACGCATAAATATACCACATTCTGTTTTTCCATTCATCCATTGGTGGACATTTGGATTATTTCCCCCTTTGGGCTACTGTGGACAGTGCTACTAAGAACATCAGTATGTGCACATTTGTTTGATCCCCTGATTTCAATTCTTTTGGTTATGTACCCAGATATGGAATTACTGGATCATATGATAATTCTACTTTTACATTTCCGAGGAACTGCCATACTGTTTCTCACAATGACTGCACCAATTTAAAATCCCACAAGGATGCAAATTAATAATTCCACATCCTTTCCAACACTTATTATTTTTCTCTTTCAGTTTTTGTTTTTGTAAAAAAATCACCATCCTACTGGTGAAAAGTAGTATCTAATTATGGTTTGCTTTGTTTTCTCTTAACAATTAGTGATGTGGAACATCATTTCATGTGCTTATTGGCAATTTGAATACCTTCTTTGGAGAAACACCTATTCAAATCCTTTAACCATTTAAAAACCAGATTATTTCTTTTTTTACTGTTGAGCTGTAGAAGTTCTTTAAACCTTTGATATTAATCCCTCATCAGATACTGTATATTATTTTCAAGTATTTTCATGCTATGAGATACCTTTATACTATGCTGTCACTGTTCTCTGATGCAAAAGTTTTAAATTTTATCATAGTCCAATTTATTTTGTTACCTGTGCTTTTAATATCACGTCCAAAAAATTATTGGAAACTCATGTCATAAAACCTTTCTCATATGTTTTCACCTAAGAAATTTTATAGTGTCAGCTCTTATGTTTAGTCCTTTGATGCATTTTGAGTTTACTCTTGTATGTAAGGAAAGATCTAACTTCAGTTTTTTTACATATGGATATCTAATTTTTCTAACACTATTTGGTGAGAAGACTATTCTTTTTCCACTGAATAGTCTTCATACTCTTATTGAAAATTATTTGATCATATATTGGTTTACATGTCTGTCTTTATGCCAGTACCTCACTGGTTTGATTAACTGTAGATTTGTAGCAAGTTTTGATCAGGAAATGTGAGACCTCCAGATTTGTTCTGTATTTTCCATATTATTTTGGCTTATTCAGGGTCTCTTGGGATTCTACATGAATTTTAGAATTGATTTTTCTATTTTTATAAAAGGTAATTTTGGGGATTTTCATAAGGATTTCTTTGAATTTATAGATCATTTTGGCTAGCATTAACATTTTAAGTCTTGTAATCCATGAACATGGGACACCTTTTCATTTATTTGTGTTTTAAATTTCTTTTATCAATGCTTTGAGGTTTTCAGTATACATACTTTTAGCCTTCTTTATTGTTTGTTCCTAGGCATTTTATTCTTCTTGATGTATTTTGATAGAATGGCTTTCTTAATTTCTCAAATAGTTGATTATTAGTGTATAGAAATGCAGTGTTGATTTTATATCCTGCAACTTTGTAAAATTCACTAATTAGTTCTAATGTGGTTTTGTTTGATTGGTGGAATATATAGGATTTTTATTTATTTTTGTTGCCTAAATGCTCTGGCTACAACCTCTAGCACTATGTTGAATAGAAGTGAAAGGAGATATCCTACTCTGATTCCTTATCTTAGAGGAGAAGCATTCAATTTTTCACTATTAAATATGATATTAGCTGTGGGCTTTTCATGTATGCTTATTATGTTGAGGCATATTTTTTCTTTTCCTAACGAGTATTTTCAACTGAAACAATATGAATTTTGTCAAAATGCTTTTTCTATATCAATTGAGATGATGTGATTATTTCCCCCTTCCTTGTGGTAATATATGTGGTATATTACATTCGATTTTCATAAATTAAAGAATACTTGCATTCTAAGAATAAATCCTACTTGATAATAGTATATAATCCTTTAAATATGAGATTGGTTTCTGTTTGGTATCATTTTGTTAAAGGACTTTTATATCAATATTCATATGACATTTTTCTCTGTAGTTTTCTTGTAGTGTCATTATCTGATTATATTTTCAGGAAAATATTGGCCTCACAGAAGTCAGAAGAAGCTTCCTACTTTTTCATTCTTGGGGAATAGTTTGAGACAGACTGGTGTTAATTCTTCTTTCAACAGCTGTTGAAGGAAACTACAGATTTTCTACTTCTTCATGTTTCAGTTTGGGGAGGTTGTGTATTTCCAGGGATTTGTCCATTTCATCAAGATTATGCAGTTTGGTAGCATACACTTATTCAGGGTACTCATTTATACTCCTCATCTCTATAAAATTAGTAATATGCCTCTTCTAATCTGATTTTTTTTTTGTCATCCAGTGTTCTTTGGAAGATCTATTGGTAAACTCAGGGAAAGGTGACTAAGCACTTAATGTCTAAAATATTATATCACTTAGCATTTGGGGCCACGATTCTAAATCTGCAAAATGATGAAAATAATACCTCCCTTGACTACCTCAAAACAATTCAATCTGATACATTACATGTCAGGACTTGGCCTCAGTGCTTAGGAGAGGACAGTAAATACAACAGGACTATTGTGCTCAAAGGCCAAGTAGATCCACAGGGACTGGTTTTAACTACAAGCTAATGTTTTTGTTTATATTTCTATTATTAATATTAATCCTTTACATTTGTATATAATATGCTTTGGTATTCAGATTTCATAAAATTTCTCTAAAAGATGCAAAAGTTTTCCAGATAAGGAAAGAACACTCAGAAAAATTTAGATACTTATTCAAGATCATGCGGCTAATACACTGTATTACATTATCAAACTGACATGGTTGTCAAAAGGGGAGTAAGGAATTCTGCTGAGGCAAAAGAAAGGCTTGAATGCAGGCTGAATTGGTGTTGTCTAAATAGAAAAGGGATATAAAAGGACAGTATAGTAAAAACACAGAGAAGCTAAGGGATATTTGGTATTCAAGAGATGGTGAATAATTTGATGTGATGAGAGTCTATTTCTGGGAATAATAGGAAACAAAGAGATATCAACAAAATGGAATCAGATTGGAAAAAGCTTCAAATTTTTGCCGTGCAACACAGTCTATCAAACACATTACTGCAAAACTACTGACAGCTCAAATGTAAGTCAAAAGGAAATCAGATGTGAAAGTATTTTGGAACCTACACAATGTTAGAATTGAATAACAACTATTCTAGCTATTATTCTGGGAAAGAATAGCAGTTAGAGGACAATGTTTTCCTTAGCACATGGAAGCACGACCTATCTCCTTTTATCACAACCAGTGGTTTGTGTAAAACTCTACAGTGGTTGGCTTTATTTCTCATGGGCACAATGAAATGGCCTCTGAAAACCAGTGGATGTTCGGAAAAAGTACCACCAAAGGACTACTTTGCTTTTAGGGGATCAAAGAGGCCATCTGGCCTTAGACAGATTTAAACCCATTCATACACACTTCTCTCAGAGGAAATTATATGGGTTTTGTTTCTGTAATATTGCAAATTAGCTTGATAGCATCCATTGTCATACACAACGTGCTTCCTTATGGCTATCTGAAGTGGTTATGCACTGCACTTTAAATCCAATTCTTATTTATTTTCTGTGAAGAAGGAGGGCATTTGGCTAATAGTTTCCCATGAGCCATCATAGAATAAAAGACTGTTATTAGATTATCAATCCTTTTCTTCTCTGGACTATTTAACATCAGATCGTTACTTATTAGAACATTAATAACAACTTTAGCTGCTATCTGGGAGTGACTCTACTATGCAGATTTTGGAGAAAATGGGTAGAAGAAAAGTCCTCAATTTAATCTCAATTTAGGGGAGAAAATTATTAAACTCGAAATGTAAACAACACATGAATGTTATTGGCAACGTTACTCATAAAGCCCAAAATGCAAATAATCTAAATGTTTACCAATTAATAAATGGATAAACAAAATGTGATATGTCCACATAAAGTGCTACTCAGCAATAAAATGGGATGAAGTTACCGATCCACGCTACATGGGTAAACCTGAAAGCCTATGCTAAGTGAAAGAAGCCAACCTAAAAAACCATGTTGGACAATTTCATGTACATAAAATGTCCAGAAAAGACAACTCTATAGTCAGAAAGTAGATTAGTGGCTGTCTAAGGCTGAGATACTCAGGTGACCAGAATTCATAGTTAATAAAATAAGGATTGATGACACATAGGGTTGATGAAAATGTTCTAAAACTGATTGAGAATGATGGTTGTACAACTTGATAAATTCATTTAAAAATCACTGAACTGTGTGCTTGAAATGAATTATTATATTTAAAATATGATGATATGACTTAAAGTTATTTAAAAAAAAAAGTCAGGAGTGACAGCCTGTAGTAAGAACAATACTGAACTAGGAATTTTAATCTCAGCCCTGCAATTAACCAGCTGTGAGGTCTCTGCCATGTAACTTCCTTTCTTGGGTTACCAGCCTCCAGCAAAATGAAGAGGATGAGGAATTTGATACCAAAAAATTCTATTAGTTGTACAATTCTGAGAGTCAGTCTCAGGTATCATGAAAGAGTGACGGCAGTGTCATTTCTTACGCTGAGCTCAGTTTTCTAAATACGGTATAAAAAGGCCTAAGTCTTTTAATGCTACGTATTAATTTAATTCAATCATTTTCCATCTTGAGTCTGGTTCCAAAATTTTAAAGATATGCTCACTTACCTCAGTCTCCACTTTAACATAATATCTGGTTTTCAAAAACTATTCCTGATCACAAACTATCAATTATGCTACACCTCCAAACCGGGTTCCAAGAGGTGGAGAGAGTGAATCTGGATGGACTTACACAGGACTCGAAATTCACACTATGGGTGAAGTTTATGTCAAGCACAGCTTTCAACCAACTCCAGCCTGATCTGGACCGGAAATCCCTAATATGTTGATACAGATGCCATGTTAGTGAAATAAAAAACCTTTCTAGACTCCGCATAGGTAATATCTAATTTTTCCTTATCACCTCAGACTGTCACTCTATCAGGGGAAAAATTAAATCAGCCTGACAGAGTTTGTTCTCTACAAAGCCCTGTTCTTTACTTCCTTATGTTCATGGAGGAGGTCTGTCATTGCTCACTTGTTTTAAGTTTGAATTGTAATCTTTCCGTTTCTTCCATTCTTCTCTCAGTTATACATGCATTGAGAACCCAAAAGTAAAGTATGTAGTTCTCATGTCCAAGTAGCTTTGTTTCTAGCATAATGACACTTAAAATGTTATCATGGATCTGAGAACTAAGTTAGAATACCAAGACATACAGGATTACCAAACTTTCAGAACAATTGAAAAGTTCATCAGTTCCACGTGGGAAGTTACAGATTTTTTCTAAAAATTGTATCATATACATTATAAAGTAGAATCCATATAGCAAATCTTGATTAACTAGGATTGGAATCAAGATGAGTTCTTCACACATAACTAAGGAATACTGTATTACTTATCTTTTGTATTTGTAATAACCAAAACTGAACTAAAATTTTAAAAGAAGATTTTACAGTATACTTCTAATCATTAAAGTGCCTTGTCCTAATTTTCAGCATGATCAAAAAACCTACAGAAGACTGCACCCTACCTCCTCTAACAAGAAGGAGCAAGCAAGGATTCTTGTTATTATTGGCACTCAAGACTTACATTTGAACAAACACTGAGAACAGTGCAGACGATAAGAACTTGGAATAAAGAAACACATTCATTCCACATGATGAAATAGTAATAAAATATCTACAGAAGTTTATAATAGCCCAAAAACCTGGCTTGCCAAAGTGCCACAGTATATACAAACTTTTTCTGCCCAATATTTAAACATGGAACGTACTAAGACAGAAGTGCTGAGAACTAGCTAGTAGAAATAGGAAAAAAATCATGAAACTCGTCAAATTGCTTTACACACTGGTGATGTAACCATCTAAATTGTAATGCACATTGGTCTATAATATATATAATAGTATTGGTAAGTAGAGAGTGAATTTATGATAAGCTATAGCTGAAGAATTAGAAATCCATCTCCTCATTCTTTTCCTTTCTGTGAAGATGAGTAATAAACCACTAACTAGAACTGTGGGAGATTATTAACAAGAGGTTAATAACAGATTACTCAAGAATAAAGATTTAAAGAGATCTGCTTTAAATCAGATGTGGAGTGCCCCACAAATTAAAATGTCCACTGCAAACACTGACCTCAGTCTTTCAATACAGTCCTCTAGCATGCTTTATTTTCATCAGTTTAGGAAATATATCACAAATTCTCAAACTGCAGCTGGTGAGTCAAATGCAGACTGACATCAATTCTGTAAATAAAGTTTTATTGGGACACAACCATTCTCTTCATTTACACTTTGTTTATGGCTGATTTCCCATTAGAGATATGAATAGTTCCTTGCAACAGAGACGGTAAGGCATACAAAGTAAAAAAATATTTTGTACTTTATGGAAAAACTTGGCCAACTCTGAAATATAGGCTTGCAACCAGTGAATAACATACTGTAATAGGAAACAGTAAGATGGGACTAATAAACTGAATATACTAAGAGATGTAGTGTGGAAGACATGCTAGTAGCAAGAGGTAAGAATCAGATGACATGGCATGTTGACAAACTAGCAACAAATGTTACATGCTTACTGAAATATTTGAGGACTATCCCATAGATAGATACATAAGATGCTTCTGTCAGATCCAAAGTCTGCCCAACAATACACTGCAAAACAATGTTATAACTGTAAAAATGACTGCTTTATAATTATTTCTAATTTAGCCAGTATTATTTCCTAATCTCATTAACTGCCTTTAAATCTCAAGTGTACTAACAAAACATCTAATATTTAATTTGAATTATGAATGTAAAAAATATTGGAAAGCCAATGTTTTAAACCATTGTTTAAAACAATTCTAATTCATTTGAACATTTAACTAATTCCCAATTAAGCTCTGAGCTGGAGAGTTTAGTACTTATTTATGAAAACAAAGAGCTAAATTAAGCCCAAAGATGAAAAAGTTGTTATTGATAATAATGTTTTCAAAGAGATAATACCTTTCTACAGGAAATTATCCAAACTAGTAAACTATGCCACACTTTGAATTATCAATGCCACATTTTTGTTGAACCTTCAAATTGTCTAGAATCAAATATATTAGAATGTGAAGAATATGTTAGAAGGAACTAGTAGCATATTTTAAAGGATAAATTGCGACAAAAACCATAATGAATTTTCTGTAGACTAGCCAAGAATGTCACCAGGATGACAGAGTAAGGTAATGGTGGAGAGATATTTAGGTATTCTTTCCACCCCAAAATTCTAACCACAACTGCATAGGGAAAGACTTGGGGAAAGGTTGAGAAAGGAAAACAAGTAAGGGAGAAAGAAGAAGAAAGTGGGAAGGGAACATGGGAGGGCTTATGAAAGGTGTTACACTGCAAGTATTTGTAGCTGTTGAACCAGCAAAGGGAACACCAGGCCATTTCTCTTTCCCACCCTTCCTT
>RJWT010055604.1:0-10183 GCA_004365215.1 Cuniculus paca
ACAAAAACGGTCAGCACAGCTAGTCTTACCCAGTTCCCTCAGTAATTTCTTGCTGACCCTTTCCCTTTGAAAGCATAAAAACTCTCCAAAGTAGTGCACACCGTTGTGATTTAAAAAAAAAAACATCAGAACAGCCAATTCAATGAAGCCTTGCTTTTTAATACACTGTACTGAGACTAACAAAGCAGATGTCATCGGCCAAAATCATGATGGCAAATTAAAAATTCACTTAATTTAGCCATGCACATCTGTAGTTGCAGTTACTCAAGAGGCTAACATGCTGAGGTATGAGAACTGCATGTTCAAGGCCAACCCGAGCAACACAATCAGAAGTCATCTCAAGTAAATATGTAAGTGAATTTTACTTATATAACACTTTACAACTAGTTCATCTGGGCTGCGCTACAAGTTTGAACTAGGATAAGTAGAATTAGAATACTCCCTCATGGAAGAGAAAAGTAAAGCTAAAAAGAATTTAAGTGAAAGACCCAAAGATATCCAACCATAGAATAGACCCCAACACTGTACTGTATCCAGCATTGGGCTATCAGATCTGTGCTCTTTTCACAGAACCATACTGCTACTGCCTTGACTTTGGAAAACATTTCCAAGTAAGCCAGCAAAGTGATTACCTTGAGCGGTACTGAATAAGGAGAGCAGCAATATGTAAAGGGGCAAAAACATGAACGCCAGTGTCATAGAAATGTCTGGATAGGTCAGAGCCTAACAAGAACAAGTACCACATTACACACAAAGGGAGTTTTGAAGACATTTTGTATACAGAAGCGACTTCCAGAAGCCTAAGCAGAATTAAGAGAAGCTATGGCACCAGCAGCAACAACAGGACTACCAACCAAGGAAAACCATTACCATCCCAAGGCCTGAAAGAACGAGGGAAGGAGGAATGGTATAACTAGAACCAGTTTGAAAACTGTCTGGGGAGGGATCACTCAAGAGAAGCTGTAGTTTGGGATCAAGGGGGATAACTATGGCCAGAAACCTGGTCAAGTGAGTAGCAATCAGATTTCTCTCCCTTCTTTCCCTTTCTACACACCAATCTGCTGGTGCCTGTCAGTAATTGAACCAAGTGGTAACCAAAAAGCAAGACAGCCCATGTGATAGACTGCACAGAGTTAGGCTTTCTGTGCTACAAAGCAAGATGGGGACAAGGGGAAAATGGATCTGGTGTCAAATATAAATATCACACTCTCTGTTGTTCATCATTTTATAATGGCTTTACTGAAAAACTTTCACTCTAGACTGCATGTCAGGTTTCATAGTAAAGGAATACTTTTCCATATATCCAGTTTCTTAAACCACAACAGATTAGGGCTGGGAGTATAGCCCAGTGGTACAGCACATCTCTGGCATGTATGAGGTCCCATGTCTTGGTTACTTTTCTCTTGTTGCTGGCACAAAACACTTGACACCAAAAGTTAAAGATGGAAAGATAAAAAAAATGGAAAGATTTATTTAGCCCACAGTTTCTGGATGTTTCAGAAACATAATCAGCTGGTTCCAAGGCAGGGTAGCATGGCAGAGGGGCAACTGTTCATGTCAGCAGAAGACAGCTAACAGTAACAGCAAAAGAGAGGAGGCATCAAACCTCTTTTCCTCCCTTATAATGTATGCAGGCTACCTGCCATAGGGCAGGTGTAGCACATACCATATTCCTGCCTTCCTCTTGCACAAGGTCAGGATGTGCACAAGGTCAGGATGTTCACAAAGTAAGGACCTTGGCCCCTGCTGAGTCACTTAAACTTCTGAACTTCTCAAACTGACACAATGAATCAACCATTACAACATTCTACAGTATAAACAGCCTCCATAGGGCATGTCCTCTACACCCTAGGATGTAGAACTAATGAGTTACTTAGTTAAACTTCTAGACTTCCCAGTTGACACAATGTATCAACCATTACACCCCAGAAAAAATTTTTTCAAGATAGCAAGAGAAGATTGCTAAACCAAGCACAAGTGTCTGGGTGACTGCATGGAACACATGCCCCAGAAGCCTGCCTGGACCACAATGTTGCATTTCAGCAGGGAACTTCAGTGACCTAGGAAATGACACTTTATTTCCAGTTGCTCACTATAACATCTCTCGTTTTATGTACATATCACCCATCCTCTTTCCTGGGTCATTGAAATAACTTCAGGTCAATGATGTCTTTGCACCAACCACAAATGAAGGGAGCAGGAAAATGAGAAACCTGCTTTATACCTCCAGGAGGCTGCCAGAACACATTTTTATAAAAGTCTTAGAAGTAATGAAGAACAGACAACTTTCCAGAACTACGCAATACTGCATCAAGCAAGGGAGGAGTTCTTTTAGGTACCGATCCATGAAATCCTGACTCCTTGAGCAAGCTAAAAGAGTTTTGCCAGTTTGGAGGTCACTGTAAAAGCAGGGGATACCGTCCCCTGGTGGTGACAACTCATCATGACTACATCACCCCAATTTACCAGTGCTTGAGAGGAGACAATTGGCCCGTAGGGCTCCATTGATCCTGTTGGGATTACAGCCTATTCTTTGCCTGAAGTTGCCAAAAATCCAAATATCTAGTGGTAGTTCTACTGAAAATCAGTGTAGAAGCAGAGCTATCAAAAAGGAAGTGATGACATAGACTTATCATTACAATAGTTAGGGTAAGCATACAAACTTATCACCCAGTTCTGGAACAGTTTAAGGTGTAAAAGGAAGCATGGTTAATTAATGCATAAAATCCAAAACTATTCCTAGCGTCCTGAGACATTTTGGTAACCTGACTTGTAACTACCTCTTTGTTTTCTACTATACAGTGCCCTAAGGCATATTTATGGTCTATTTTTCTATACAGGTAATTTGCATGGGATTCATATAAACCTACTTGTAAAATATTACCCTATCTGTGTTCAACTATCACTCTGTCTCCTGAAGTCAATTTTAGAATTTTAGCCCAATTCTAGTAGTCCACACTTCTCTTCCTCCACAGTAGCAAGCTGACTAAATCTATTCAACTGTTCATAATTATATAAAATAAAGCAACTTGAGTGGATAAAAATTCCAACCTTCTCTTTCAAAATGTTTTGCTATTCATGACAATGAGTCCAGTTTCTTAAATCAGTTACTTCTTAAAGTGTAACTAAAAAGAATGAAGAGACTTGGTGTACAGCCCAGTGTTCGAGTACATGCTCAAAATTCTTGAGGCTCTGTGTTCAACACCCAGCATTAAAAAAAAAAAAAAAAAAAAAACTAGGCTGGGGATTTTAGCTCAGTGGCACAAGCACCTGCCTGGCAAAACCAAGGTCATGCGTTCGATCTCTAGTACCAAAAAAAAATTTAAAAAAATTATTACAATAGAAAGATTTAAACTTACAGATGGACAATCCAAGATTAATTCTTCAACAGTTGGCAGGTCCAGGCCAAGCTTTTCTGCTAGAATTTCAAATATATATCTGTACATTGGGTCAATTTTCATTTTTCGGGTTTCTCTTGCCTCTCTGAATCTTGCCTGAAGAATGAAACCACATTTTAAAAAATTATAATTATGAAGAAAACACGAGCAAAAGATTTCACTTAAAAATACGGCACACGGAAAAAGAAAAAAATATTGCACATGCAAAAAAAAAAACAAAAAACCACCCTTGTAGACCAAAATGTATAACAGATGTTGTGAAATAGGAAGAAAATATTCAAATGGGAAGGGGGACTAGGGAAGGAGAGAGGGAAAGGAAGGAGGGAAATGAAAAATGATGAGAAAAGAAGGAAAAAATGGAAGCAAAGCTCTTGTAAAGAAGGAAGGGAACAGAGGTTGAAGGGAGGGTAGGAGAATGGGCAAAAAAAAATTAAGTTATATCAGGCACAAATACAAATTCCCTACAATGAATGTGATATTATGTACACCTAAAATGTACCAATAAGCTAAATTAATTTAAAACAAAAAAAGCAAAGCAAAGCAAAGCAAAACAAAGCAAAGCAAAACATCCTTGTAAAAGCAAACCTGTCTCTCTTTCAGAGTTTCCTGTAGGTTTGGAATGCCGCTCATACTTCGGAGGTATTTGGAGGGCCGCCGGGAGGAAGTCTCAGAGAGCACTGCGGAAAGCACGGACTGCACAGGTCGTGGTGCAGGCCTAGGCCGAACCCTAGACTTGGACCGCTCCTGCGGGTTGGGAAGGTCATCGTCCGAAGGAATGAGCTTCCGATAGTCAGTCTCAGAGGGTACAGGGCCCGCTTCAGGGAGAGGACCAGCATCTTCCTCAGGCCCCGCCTCTCCTGGAGTGGGCGGGGCCTGTCCTTCGGGAGTGGGCCGTGCCACTTCTGTAGTGGGCGGGGCCACTCCTGGGGTGGGTGGTGCCACTCCCGAGGTGGGCGGGGCCACTTCTGGAGAGGGCGGGGCTGTCTCTCCCTCAGCAGGTGGAGCTGCTTCTGCAGATGCAGGTGGGCCGCCTTCTTCTGTATTCATGATTTCACGCCTTTCCTCCTCTAGAGTACCTTAGAACTTCAAAACCTAGAATTGTAAAACGTTTTCTTTTTAAAAGTGTATAAGCAGTTGGATGTTTCGTGTTTGCATTCCTCCCCTTGAAGCTAGGCAGGGAGCAAAGTCGTCTGCTGCTCCCTTAAGATATTATCTGAAGAAGCTAAGCTTACTGGACACACATTCCATCCTTGCAAAAAGTGAGCTAGAAAGCAAAGAGGCCTGACCTTTCCCTTTTTCCCTTTTCCTGTGACAGCCATAGAGGGTCATGACCTTCCTGGGGGCTCCAGGGACTGCTATCTCTCTAAGGAGCACTCAAAAAAAAAATTTTTTTTTTAACTTAATGACAAAGACTGGAGAGGCACCCGATCCCATTGCTGATGTTCCCCAAAGTCCCTTTAACAGTATAGTTTTACCAGTATAGTTATTAATTGTATAGTTCCTCCTCCAATGATCCTATTTCCTACTCCTCATCTTTTTCTCTAGCTTCAGTGGAGCTGATGCTGTGTCTAGAACCCTCTGGGGGCTGCAACCCTAAGAACTATAATACAAGAGCTATAACCTGGAGCTAAGGGGCACTGGCACTCAGGGTCAGAACTGTAGCCCTGAGGCATGAGATTCACAAACACTGAAAAGCCAGGAGCCACGAAGTTCAAGTGAGCAGCACTGTGCCAATTTGAGATTTCTATCCAAATTGGACAAAAAGAACCATCAGGTGGTTGGTAACAATAGTAACCACTGCAACTGACAGGAAGGCACCTGTCTTCAGGTGTTTCAGGGATGAAAAAAGATTGCATCTGGGGCAGAGTGAAGATTATGGACAAGATATGGACAAAAGACTCCAAGCAGAGAACTACATGGTCTTGAAATGTGCCTTCCTTCAAGGAAGTCTGTGATAGAATACACTGCATGGATCAGACACCTAACTGCCCATCTCATCTCTAGAAGGATTATCATAAACATATAACCATGGAAAATTAAGAAACACTCAGGGGAGTGAGAGAAAATGTCAGTTAGAGAAAAAAATCCTATTGTACTGTGATCATGAAACCTCCATCAAAATAAGTTTTCAAGATACAGTTAAAATCTAGAAACCAGAATAACAGTAAATGCTTGGAATGCAAAAGAATAAATTTCTAAGCAGACAAGAAGCCAGAGATTGAGGGTTTCTCAGTGAAGGACACTATAGCAAACCTGGCCTAAACTGAAGTTTGTTATGGCAAGACACCAGCAGACGTGACGCAGATACAGCAAGTCATCCGTGCCCCATAAGTGCCCTCTCCAAGATTTCGACAGAACAGCAGAAACTGTTTTCTTGATAACCTTGGCTTGTCCAAGGACATGAATAACCAAACAAATCTATGTTTCAGATGCCAGCTAACCAGTTCACCATGCTCAAAGTGTACAGACGAGAATCATTATTCTCAAGCTGTCTGCAGTGTAGGTTTTTGTTTTGTTTTGATTTCCCTTCTCTTTCTTCTCTTTTATAAATTTTGGGTTTTGCTTTTGATCCTTAACCCGGATCTAATGTTTTTCTTCACATAGGAGCAAATTTGCTTGAAAAATAGCTAATTAAATGTGTCTGGATAATTATTAGACAGAAGAAAGAGCCACAGCACCAAAGAGTTGTGTACACATTACATTGTGACCGCTTGAACTGGTCTAGAGGAGTTGGCCTAGAGGAGTTGTTCATACAACCTATAACTGAGGAGCAAGGATGATGATATGAGTTAGTGAGGTCAGTTGCTTGTCACTTTGCTCAAATGCATGCTTCAGAATTCTGCAAAACATTTCACCTTGTTCAGTAAGAGAATCTTTGTAATTTTTTTTCTCAAAGAATATTGATAGGCATGATTGTCTGGTCTCGGAAATAAAAAAAATTAATTTAATTCCAGTATAGTGGTGAATATATGTGCTCATATATTGAGCTCAGTAGGATTGGGCAGCTTCCTACATTCCTGGGACCTTGATATTCACTTTGGAAGATAGAAAGCAGAACAAGACCCTGGTCCTCAAGAAGTCACAGTCTTATTTGGGAGAAAAAGTAAGCTACACAAATCAGTCAGGAGTGTTACATTGCATAGTTCTGCTGGAAAAGGAATCTATAAGAAGAGGAGATTAGCATAGACAAAACAGAATATTTCAGAATATTTGAACAGTAATTGGCCTTGAAGGATAAATACGATGCAATAATAAGCAGAGAGAACCAATCTAACGACAAAAGTAAAAAGGTACAGCTATAAAAACCTACGAATAGGTCAAAAGGGGAGAATTTAATTGGAAAAAAAGTTTAGAACTATGCCATATCACGTTCATTCTTCCAAAAGCCCACAAACATCAAAGACTCATAATCAATTTAAGTAGAGTAATAAATGTAGTTTTTGTACAAGCAGAGGCAATGTTATCATACTAGGGAATAGGTTCAATTCTACTTGGTGCTTTTATTCTAACATTCCTAAGTAGTTTTAAGAAATCCAATGAAAAATTGGTCAAGTTTATAATATCGTATATTGAAAGTGCCCATTAATAAGTTACCCTACTCATCTGGTAGTCTATTAAACATAATCCTATAGTTCAACTCAGTAAACATGTTTAAATATACTATGTTTATAATATCGTATATTGAAAGTGCCCATTAATAGTTACCCTACTCATCTGGTAGTCTATTAAACATAATCCTATAGTTCAACTCAGTAAACATGGTTAAATATACATATGCTTTTCATCTCTGCATGTGTATTCTTATCTTAGATTCCTTGAAAGAAAGGGGAAAAAATAGCATTTAATTTCTGAGGTTTACTAGATTACTCCTCACAGAAAACATGTCCTGTGTAAACAGTTCAGTTTGTGCTGAATATTATTTTATTTCAAACTAAGGATAGGATCAGGTTTTAGTATCTGAACCTAAAGAGTCTCAATAGTTAGTGGTCTGTGAACCCTGGAACTGATAACCAGATACTAATCACTATCACGACTGAGAAAAAAATAGATCCTAGATAATTCTTTATAGTTTAGATTTTTAAAAAATTACTCATATATTAAGATTGTCGAAATATATACATGACCACTGCTATTTTGGAGAGATTTTGCTTAGGGAAATTGTAGAATCCTTCCTCTAATAAAGTAATGTGGGATGCATTTTCTACATGGCTTTCAAACATCAGATCTTACTTAGCATATAGTGAACTTTACTAAAATATCACATTGCCACTTCCAAATAGTGATACAACTACTTAAATTTAAGTTAGAAAACGTGTACCACTAATTATATAGAATAATGGAAATATTCATATTATGCCATGAATGTTGGAAGTGTTTAACTTTCTTTTCATTTGTACAGGGGTTCACAGCTGAGTTTCCCTTACATCTCATAGGAGACTTGGGACTTGGACTTTTCAGCAATGCTGAAACTGTTAGGACTTTGGCAACTCTTGCAAACAGACTAAATGCCTTTTACATAAAAGGATGTGCATGAGTCTTTGGGAACCAGGGATGGAATGTTATGGTTTGTGTCTGGATGTTTCCACAAAGCTTCATGTGGTCAGGGTGGGGCAGGCTTTTCAAAGGTAGCTGAATCTAGTTTGTGATTGGTTCATTGTCTTGTGCTGGGATTGGGGATGTGAGTGCTATACCCACACTACTGCAGGTAACTTGCATACTATGTAAGAAAGGAAAAGAGGACTGCTCCTGCCTTTCGCTCTTGTTGCTTTTGGTATCTTTTGCTGCCATGAACTGTTGCCTCTATGCATTGTGCCACTCTGCCTTGGAGCCAGCTGATTATGGACTGAAACGTCTACAAACTAAGCTAAATAAAACTTTCCTTCCTTAACTTTGGGTGTAGGGCATTTTGTCTCAGCAGCAAGAGAAAAGTAACTAAAACAATCACCTTGCCACTTCCAAAGAGTGATACAACTACTTAAATTTAAATTAGAAAATGTATGCAACGCCGGGCCTGGTGGCACATGCCTGTAATCCCAGCACTCAGGAGGCTGAGACAGGTGGATCATTGCAAGTTCGAGACCAGCACAGCTACAAAATGAGCTCAAGGCCAGTCTGAACGGTATAGCGAGACCCTGTCTCAAAAAGACAAGGGCTGGGGATTTAGCTCAGTGGCGTAAATGCTTTCCTGGCAAGCACGAGGTTGTGAGTTTTATTCCTGGTGCTGCAAAAAAGAGAAAGAAAGAAAGAAAATGTATGCAGGTATTTATATAGAATAATGTTTTCCGTACTGGGGATTGAACACAGGGCCCTCTCACTGAGCTACATCCCCAGCTCACTTTATTTTTTATTTTGAGGCAGTGGTTCCTCACAAGGGTACTGAGTTGCCTAGATCGAGCTTGAACTTCCAATCCTCCTGCTTCAGTCTACCACAGTGCTGGGATTACGAGTGTGCACCATCACACGTGGTGGCAGAAGAATTCTTTAAAACTATTGTGAAACTTAATACAGTACACAGTTGAAATGGAAAAATCTTAACAAATATAAAATAATTTGCTATTTATGCATGATATATTGTGTGTATGCAACAACAAAAAAAATCAAGAAAAGTCTATGACTTGAAAGCAACTATGATGTACCTCAGTAAGGTACCCATTATGTAATTATACTGTACTGTCCTATGCCATTGAATGAAATCTTACTGCAGACATTAGTGATAAATAGAATGAGGCAGGACTATATGTGTAGTGTCAGAAGCTCTGCAAGACGTTGTACAGGTTTTTAAAAAGCAAAGTATAATACATTCCATAGTGAGACTATATAAATTTTTTGAAGTGTGTGTATATGCGTATTTTATATATATAAGTGTATATATATATATATATATATATATATATATGGCATTGCATCAATTCTAAAATGCATATTTCCAGAAGGTTTAACTGATAGCACTTTTTGTTTCTTGGTGCTTTTTCCTTTAGTAGTTACCCATATGTATTTTGCATTTATGCAACTACATAAAATTATAATCACTAATTACCTAGATTTTAAAAATATATTATAAACTTTCCAGGGACAACCTACAATAAATTATTAGCAATAATCACTTAGCCAGGCGTGGTGGCACACTCCTGTAATCCCAGCACTCAGGAGACTGAGGCAGGAGGATGGTTGCAAGTTGGAGACCAGCCTGGGCTACAAAGTGAGCTAAAGGCCAGCCTGAACTGTGTAGCAAGACCCTGTCTCAAAGAGACAACGACAAAAAAGAAAAAAAAAAAAACTCACTTAGAATGAAAAAGACTGACGAAAGGAAGTAGAAGACTTTTACTTTCCAATACAATATTTTGTAGGGTTTTTTCTTTAAACATGGAATGCATATTTTACTTGTAGTATACATGTATCATATGCAATAACCTACAATGTGTGCCTGTATTTTTCTCTCTATGTCTTAGGACTTATAGATTAAGACCTAATATTCCCTATAAATTTACTCCTAGCATTCACACTCTGCTGGCTGAAAGACAGTGAGTGAGGCCAGGTGTGGTGGCGCTTGCCTGTAATACCAGCACTTCGGAGGCTGAGACAGGAGGATCATTGTGAGTTTGAGACCAGCCTGGGCTACAAAGTGAGCTCAAGGCCAGCCTGAATGGCATAGTGAGACCCTGTCTCAAAAGACAAGGGCCAGGGATCTAGCTCAGTGGCTTAAGCGCCTGCCTGGCAAGTGCAAGGTCATGAGTTCAATCCCGGGTCATACAAGGTCATGAGTTCAATCCCAGGTGTGGCCAAAA
>RJWT010055605.1:0-10129 GCA_004365215.1 Cuniculus paca
ACATGTACCTAGAAAGTGGTCTAATGTCCCTGACCACTTTCTTTTTGTTATCTGACCCACAAAATAGAAACAGAAACTCCACACAGAGACCCACCCAATGCTGCTCAGTACCTCGGGCCTGTGGCTGGCCAGCAGGCCAGAAGCCCTGGCCACTGTACTAAGAAATGGACATATTCGGACATGTTTGGATTGAGCTATTTCAAAGCAACACTGCTCATAAAATCATGTCCTAGCCTCCTCAGAAGAACAAAGAGAAGGGAAGAAACTAATTTTAGAATCTTATTGTATCCCTCTAAGTTGTTAGAAGAAGTGAAGGGGGAAGAAGAAGAAAACATAAAAGAATCAACCAAGGTTTCATTAGTCTCAAATAATCAAATTCAAATGAGCATGAAAATTTGCTTAAAAATGATTTTAAGCATCTCAAGAAGCTTCAAGTCTTCTCAAATACTAATAACATATAATAATGGTGTAAAGGCAGGATTAAAAGCTAACATTCGAAAAATAAAAAAGTTTGTTTTATGCTTAATAGAGTAGGCTCAAATCATTTTCAAGGAGTAGCATCTATGAGCCTCAGTCCTGGGGGCAGAAGCAGAGGTTTGTGATCAGACAGAACACAGCCACGTCCAGGACCATGGACCTGACACAGCAACTCTTGCTCAGAGACGCGTTTACAAGCCCCAGCGTGCACAGGGAGCTCTGTTTCAAGGAATTCATAGCCATCCTTGGCAGAAGTACTCCCAGCAAGGCTGGCATCACATCCGGTGGAGCTGGGAATCCAGGGGTGCAGGAGGTGCCCTGTGGGGTCTCAGCACACACCCATATGGCAGGTGTAGGCATTTTAGAAGCAGGGGTCACAGCAAAGGGAAACAGTCGGGAAGTGAGGAACTTTGACCATTAATTAACAAGATACAGTGGAATTTTAATCATGGCTGTGACTGGTTTGCAAATTTTCCCTAACCTGAACAACTGGTTCTCATCAGCCATCGAGGGCACACTTCACAAACCACTGACTCCACTACACGGAGAACACAGATGTTCATGTTTTTTTTTATCAGCCATTCTTAAACAGTTGAATAGCAGCCTTATTTAAAAAGCAACAACAACAAAAGAGAACCTTCAGCCCTGTACCTGAATGTAGGATTCAATTTTCAAGACTATCTAGGCTTCTGAAATTACAAATGGGTCAGCTTCTTCATCACAATGCTGGCTTTCACTGTTGGTTATAAGTACAGTCTATGAATTTAGATCTAGGAAAAACACTACAATAGTGCCTTGCGGGGCCTTTATCAGCAAGAGGTTGTGATGTCTTCTTTTCAGGGTCCCTTTAAAACTCTCCACTCCTCTGCCCCCCAGTAAAGAGCTCTGCTATTAGAATGGCAAACTGTAGTTGATGATAATTTATAAAATTATGATTACTAGAAGTTTGTGTATCTATTATTCTATGTCAAAAACAGAGTCCTGTGTCCACCAGGTAATCACTGGTGATAGTGAAAATGAATAAGCTATTGGTTGCCAAAGACTTCAGGGCAGCCTCTGGGAATGAGGCTACGTCTTAAGTCTTGCAAGAGGTCTTCTCCTACCTCTTATTCTCACATTTAAAGAAGACAGTAGTACAAATTCCTTAAATTTTCAGGTGATGGGCAGCAGACTGATTTCTGTGCCGCTTGTGAGCTCTGCTTTTGCATACACACACTGAAGGGGAAAACCCTGGCTGACACGGCAGCTGAAATGATGCAGCAGCTAGAGCGGCACCATCCTGTAAATATTTTTGGACATGGACATAATGGAAGATGACCTTACTGAAAATGCATTCAGAAGGAGTTGTCTATAAAAAAAGAAAAACTATGGAGAGCCCAATGTTCTGAAGCATTGAGAGACAGAAATAGAATATTACCTAAATTAAAGATAATATGGTCCAGGCTTTGAGTTAATGTAAGCCTACTGCTGCCCTCACCCACTCATTAATTATAGCAAATACCTATAGAACACATCTGTTGCATCGCCTGCGCTCTAGGCCGGGCTGTGACTCCTGGGTTTTCCAGGAGGCCTGACATTTCTATGACACCCTGAATTATTGAGGTCAACTGGAGGATCATAAATCAAGGAATTCTATGAAAATAAAAACTCTTATTCACGCTGTGCAATTAAAAACAAGTTAAAAGGCAGGGATTCATAACACAGGATATCTGCTTTTTGAAAAGCCAAGAGGCTGTGCTGCATGTTTTCAATTTTAAACCATCATCTTGATATGTTTAGAGGTTTAATTTATGGAACAATCAAGCAATCTTTATATTTAACATTAAATGCCTGAATATTATAAATCACCTTAGATGAACATTTATGTGGGAGTTTCAGTGAAACTTCTGAACAACTTGTCACTTTTATTGTATAGCAGTGATTTGTAAAAAATGATATGCTAAGTAATCCCGGAGTATAATTTAGGGACACAAAAACAACTGTCAAGAAACAGCCAGAGACTACACTTAATGAGATCCTTACATGCTGAAGTAATAAGTATTAAATTAATCAACACATCTTAATTGAAGCTCTATCTGTAACATTTTTTATTAGAGTTGTTATTAATGAACCTTTAAATGCTACCACTAACTTGAGTTCTATGTTAAATTTAAATAATGAACCATTGTTCCCACACAGAAAAGAACAAACACAGGGTTCTAATAGCCCTTTGTCTCAGTAGGGCTTTTACTCTGGGGCAGAGAGAGACACGGAGGTTTCATCCTGCTTCCTCACCACAGTATCTGCACAGCTGTCACCAAGGCTGAAGAGATGGCCTGAAGTGACCACAGTGATATGGGGAGGAAGGTAAGCAGGCAGTAGCTAAGACTGGAAATGATATGAAAATTCTGGCTGACCTTACACATGATGCTTTCAAATCTGTGCTTTCTATAATCCCCCAGCTACACACAGTCCTGTGCCACATAACAGTGCTCCAGCCCAGATGGGCAGCAAGACAGCAGGATGTCCCACACCACCCAGGGTGCAGTGGGCAGCACAGGTGCACTTCCCAGCCACGCGCCCAGTGACAGGCGATGTGTGACTGCACATGGAGGGATGGTCACATGAGGGTGGGCACACACTTACCTGAACATGTCTCCCAAACCCTTCAGCATCCCCTTCTTGGCTTTCATCTTATCCTTGTCCTTCTCTCTATCTTTCTTCTTCTCCTTTCCAGTTTTGTCCTTTCTCCGGTCAGCCTTGTCCCCTTTCTCTTGGTTCCCGTTCACGTGTCTCTCCAGAGAGTGGGACGGCTGGTCGCTGGCTGTGGAGACAGATTCTCTCCCTGACCGTGAACTTTCCTCAGTGTCTTCTTCCACTTGAAAGAAACAAAATTTTAAAAAGTACTATGAGTGACGGCAACAAAACGGCAGCAAACTAGAAGACTCAAGAGGACTTGACTGTCCCCATTGGCAGCAAGAAAAGAGCTCTGTCATCAGCATGGGTTGCGAAGCTGCCCAAGGCTGCTGGCACACGAATGGGGTGGTGTGGGCGTGTGCCCTGTGTGGAGCTGGGCACCCTGGCAAAGGGAAAGCAGCTTCTGGGTGGAATGCCGCAGCAACGCCTCCTTGGGGTCCTGAGCACTAGTTTGTGAAGCGAAACTAAACAAAACAAGAAGCCCTTGCTCCTCACTCATGCTTCCCTGCCCTTTGGTTTTGGAGAAAGTAGCTGCACTCAGGCACCTCATTAACTTGTTACCCTACAAGCACGCCAGTGCCGGCAAAGCACTCCTGCCCCAGGCTCCCTGGCATCTTCCTGTAAGGTTTCTGGACACAGGAAGAGGATTTTCCCTTTAATAACTGCCACCGAGCCTTACAGCCTCTGTAACTTTTCCTTACACTATTACTGCAGGAGGCCAAACATCCTAAGTAAATGCTACTGTATGTTCTACATGTCCAAACCCTTAATAATTCTACACCCCACCTGGACAATGGCAGGCAAATAGAAGAGGATGGAGTCATGAAAAGGGGTCAATCAATAACCCTCATTCCTGCAGACTTTGCAGATGAAAACCCAGTCACGATTATGTTCCATTTCTTGAGCTAACACTTTAGACATATGGTCCAAGGGCAAAGCAATGCCGCTGGCTTTTTGCAGTTGATAGAACAAGTAACTAAAGTAGGCTTCTGCTTTAAAATTTCTCTGTCAAGTAAGCATGGATGAATAGAGTAACAGTAACTCAAAGAAATCTGTTTTAAGATTTGTTGCCTAAAATTGCCTCCCACATATAGTAAGAATGTCAGGGGCTTCAGATGACTTATTGAATTCAAAAGTCACTGTTTTTCAGAATGAACAAGTATGGATCAGTGTTTTTTAGTTTCTAGTAACACAGAGTCAAATAATAAAACTAGATCTTCTCAATCTGGTGCAAAGAAAGGACCTCAAAATCAAGTTTGTGTATCTTAAGAGAAACACAGGCTTGGCTCTTTGGAATTAGCAATATGTACTTATCGTATTATAAGACTAGCTAAGTAACATTACCCATGCGATCAGGGTTTTGTTCATTAAGACTCTGCCTACAACTATGTCTTCAAGATTACACCTATCCTCTCTTCCAATAGGTTTAGTGTTTCTGTTTTAATATTTAGATCTTTGATCCACTTTGATTTTAGTTTAGTGCATGGTGAGAGACATGGGTCTAGTTTTAAGTCTTCAGCATGCAGAAAGCCAGTTTGTCCAGCACCATTTATTACAGAGGCTATCTTTCTTGGAGGGAAGGTCTTTAGCCCCTTCGTGGAAGATAAGGTGGCTGAATGTGTTTAGAGTTGTTTCCACATCTTTTAAATCTGTTTTACTAATCTTTAGGTCTGTTTTCTCATCAGTACCATGCTGTCTTTCTTATAGTACCTCTGTACTATGATTTCAAGTCAGGGACTGTGATGCCCCCCATCTTGCCTTTTTTATATGGTGAAGTACTACTCAGTTATAAAGAGGGATAAACTTGAGACATTTCTAGGTAAGTGGATGCACCTTGAGACCATACTCTTAAATGAAATAAATTTGACACACATGTGTAAATATTGCATTGTTTCTCTGGTATGAGAAACTGAAAGTGTGAATAAGGACCAAAATTAGTAATAAATATTATGAAATAGTATGAAAATGTTCAAGTGGGAAGGAGAACTAGGGAGGAGGAAAGGAAGCATGGAAAAGAAAAAAATGAGAAAAGAAGAAAAAAATGGAAACAAAGCTTTTTTAACTAAGGAGGGGATGAAGGGAGGGGAATGGGAAAGATACAGATACATGTACAGATACAAATTTCCTATGATAAATATGATCATTATGTATACCTAAAATGTACCAATAAACTTAATTTAAAAAAAAGACTAAGTCCCAATTTCAGTCCTGTGCCATTAAACACAAATCTGAGTAAAAATTATTAAAAGATGGCTTAATCAGGCCCAAGTAATAACTTTTTGTTTTTTTGTTTTGTTTTGTTTTGCTTTGTTTTTAGGATTATTGTTATTATGCACAACATAAAAAAACAAAGGTACAGAATTCTTTTTCTTCACATATTTGATTAAGAACATGAGCCCACAAAGTTCCCATCTCTGCAGGCCATTCCCTGGGTACAGTCAGAATAAAAAACATACTGTGTCTAAATCTAGAAGGTCCTTGGAGGTCATATGGACCAATTTCTTGGGCTTGGCATCAGTGCCCTTGCCGTCCGAGGTGGCCGTGTCTGTTATAATATTATCGTACCACTGAACTTCAGCAAGACCTCCATGCATTTCTTTGATAATTCCATTTGTGAATGCGCAGTTCCACGCTTCACACAGCACACATGAATGTGTGTGCTCTCTCCTAGAAGATAATCCCCGGAGCCAGCCCTGCATTTCAGAAACCTATTGTCAATTTTACAAGGTCATTTAATGCTGCAACTCATGGCTCATATTGATGAAGAGACCAAGGAAGCCACAACAAATGAGCGTGGCAGACTGGACAAGCTACTACTCACAAAAGTGACTTTAGCGAAGTGGGTCTCCCACTATATGGGGTTACCTAACTATGAGCCACCTTCCTTTTCCAACGGGCCTGGTGGTACTGAGAAAATCTGCTTCTTTTCCTCTCCATCAATTAATAGGTAAGTAGTGACTGTGCAAGATTATTAGAGGAAGTCACCTGTCACTTTCAGAGGGACATGATCAAAGTGCACAGCCTCAGAGATAATGCTGAGTTAAGGCTGTAATTTTTGCGGTGCACTCAAAGCATGGAAAAACAACCTGGCCAACTGGCCCGAGGGCTTGCTAATTAGCTGCAGTCTTTTCAAATGACAGCTCCCCAAGAGAATGTAAATATGGTTGAAGCAGCACTGCACTGTCTTGTCTAGTACCCTCGGACACGGCTGTGTTCTATTTGTGGACCACTGCTTCAACTTCTTGGGAATGTGTGTGGCCCCAAATTCAAGATAATTGAGCAAATTATTAAAAAACAATTCTCCAAAGATAGAAAACCAACAACTACTGGTGTAGTCAAGCAGGCTAAATAGATGCTAGTGAATGTTTGACAATCCCAAGTGGCAACCAGCTTTGTTTCCATGGATCTTTGTACAATACTGTATTTAATACTGTACTTCTCACGTGCTATCCTGTACACACCTGCCTCCCACTCTCATACCTTTAAAACAAGGACTGCCAGGCAGACAGCAGATGCAAATAAATGCCTGCTAACACCTGACCAATGACTCCTCCCAACTCCTTTTACCCAACTTCTCAATGTCAACATCCCTCTACCTTCAGAAAAATGCCTACTGTCCTCTACTCAAGCCTGACAAATCCGGCCAGAACCCAACCACAGTCGCTCTAGGGTTGCCCACTGCACTGGGTTCAGCACTGATTGGTTTCTGGTATATTTGTACGCTGTTATTGTTAGTGGTATATGTATCGTGTAATGGATTTTACAACCTCTTCAATGTCTGAAACCATAAACAAAAAAATGAGCTCAATAAACGTAAATGAGTTAGTCTTCCACAGCAACCATTATCATAAATCATGAATGGAAGTATCAGGAGCGATTCTGTTAGTTGCTGCCTAATACTTTTGGCAGGAGTTCAAGGGGCATATGTCTGCGCTTGGCTCAGTAACAGAATAAAGGCGGTGCCTTCCCAACTCACTATATGCTGAAGTCATGTTTGTTGCCAATGTTCTTCATACTCACAATAATTTTCTGGTGTATGTAATGCAACTTATTTTCTAGATTGGGTGAAATACAGAAAGTTTTGAATCATTTATTAACTTTGTGTTTTGTAACGTCTTAGAAAATGAGAACTACTTCACTTTCCTGCCCCAGGCAAGTGGACTGATCAAAATGATATTTGCACAGTTGAGAATTCTTTATGCTTATTCTAATTTAGATAATACATTATCACAGAAACTCAACTAGGGGGTATACCGATATAACTAATCCTTTTGAATGCCAACTAATTAAAAATATTTAGCAATATGGAACTTCATATGTATAAACATAAGATGTTCTTTTAGAATATCACATCTTATATATGCTTCAAACTCAGAAATTGTTCAATAAAGAAAAAAATAAGAATCTCTCATTTTACCTTGCCCTTGTGTAAAAAGCTATGGCTTATACAAGCTCAAATAAATTGGCTACATATGTTTAATTTTTAAAAATATGTACATATACATATTCAAGGTCACTGATATGCTAGTCAGATTCTAAATTTTAAAACCAAATTTCATACTTGTAATACTAGCTTTATTACAAAGGCCATAAAATATTTTTATTCCCTTAAGCTAAAAAAACACAAAACATTCATGTGAATAATTTTTCAACTAAGAAAAGTACTAGTAATATATCAGCAGTAAATGACTTGATCTATTGTGTTCATACAGTAAATTATAAGAACTAATCATAAACTTATCTTCAGATAATTTACTATTTTAAATGCTGTATAAATTCTGGTGTTTTCCACTTTAATTTCCCTCATCTTTACAGATTATTTACTTTTCTTTTCAAGATAGCCTGAACAAAGAAAGATGATTATCTCCTTTCAAACAAATAGCAATGTCTATTTTTGACAGTATTTCTGCCTGTTTTAACTTGCTCTATGCACCAAACTTTCAGCCACTTCCCCATGTGATTACCTATAAAGACGGGTACTTTTCAAGTTTCTTTTTTTAAAGAAAGCAATGCTTGAAGTTGCTTATTTCTTTCACACAGCACAGTCATTCTGCAATTAAGATATACCTAATTACCATGTTTTCAACAGATGCAAGTGTAGCTCAATTAAAATTCTAGCCCATGTTACAAATTAAGCTGCTCAATTCTGCAGGTATCACAGTAGGACGAGGTCACCAAGAAGTTTGAAAAAGTCTGGGCATTTATGTATTAATGATTATGGAGAAATGACATGGGGTCTCAACTGACCTTCTTCAAGGTACTACGGCTTCTGCCATTAACAAAATACTTCTATCTGCTTGTTACAAACATTTCAGTCAAAAGTTGACTGCACCCTGTACTGTAAACACGTACTAACAAAAATTTTAAAAATTTAATGAAAGTTGACTCCAAGCTACACGACTAAATTTTTTTCCCCACTGACAAGTGATGCTACTGTTGACATTGTAGTGATCTCCGTTTGCTGCTTACTCAAAATGCTTTTTTCTCATTCTTCCCAGGGGAACTCAGTACAGCTAAGCTCTAAGGGGTGAACTCGTTATGATGCTTAAGCCAACTTGCGGACGCCATGGTTCAGCAAAGTTGTTTGGTCAAAGTTACCAGACCAACACGATGGCCCCATCAGACTGAATGGACATCCCATACTTGGCGGCCTAGCTCACTTCTTTCTGCTGGACATGAACTTTAAGAAAGCAGAGTCCCCGAGCCCTGGGACTGACCTGTGGAAAAGCTGAACTGTGGACAGAGGAGCAGAAGGGGCAGAATGATGACCCTTTGATGGGTCTCTGATGACCTTGCTAGGCCACAGGATTAATAAAACTAGAAGCTCCCAACTCTAGAACTAAGTACTCTGCCATGGTGACATCGGTCAGGTTAGGATTCGCTCTTAAATGCTGCGGAGAGCACGCTAACAAGCACACTGTGAAATCAAACCATGAATCAGCTGTGGGACATCTCCAGGGATACTTATCATAAGGCTTCGAGTTAGCAGTTAATGTCATTTGAGGCAGTTTTGACAATTGTACTACATTTAAATGAATTGCTCAACAGGCATAAACAGACAAATATAAAACTAAAATGATAAAATGATTTCTTATTCACCACTCAACAAGTACTCTCCTCTGAGGGCAGAGCCTGAAAAACACTGGTAAATACTGGTTGAGTAAATGGCAAAATGGACAAAGAGCCCGTAACATGAAGCAGAGTCCTTCCCTGCTTTCTATTTATAAAGATCCACCCTAGGGATTAGGAAACCTCAATCACAGAGACACTAATTCTTCAGTAGTTACAATTTACTCTGGAAGACAAAGGACCAAATGTAAAAACTGCCCACAATGGCTCACGGTCTTCACATGCTACCATCTTTACAATTTTAAAACAAAACCCAGGCCCTTTCCCTTGAACAACCTTCCCAGCCTTCTCTTCTTTTTTTTCTTTTCTCCTTGTTCTTTTCCTTTCCTTCCTCCCCGCTTTCCATTCTTTGTTCTTTTACACAGAGCCTCACTAAGTTGCTAAACTGACCAGGCTGGGCTTCAACCTGGGATCCTCATGCTTCGGCCTCCCAGAGTGCTGGGATTACAGGTGTGCACCACCTCAAATAACTTAAAATGCACAATAAAGTAAAACCAGATTTAATAATGGAAAATGCCACTAAGCTTAGCAAATCCATGGAACACCAGCAGTGTCTACTGACTACTGCATGATAAAAGTGTAATATAAATCCATCAGGCCTGGACTCCCAGCACTGCTAAGTCCTATACAAGAACAGACTATGTTGGGGGCATAAGTACTTTTTATTTCTTATTGGAGTTGAATATTTTAACTTTGGAAAAGGAAGACATATATAGGAAATGAACAGCTAGTGATGCAGATGGTATAGAATCTGCTCTTCTGGACTCTGACTCTTAGCATCAGAATGATGAACTCTTGGCAAGGAAAACAAGCTTTTTCTGAACACCAACACACACACACACACACA
>RJWT010055606.1:0-10133 GCA_004365215.1 Cuniculus paca
ACCAAGGATCTGAATTAATTCCACTCAAAATTCTAATCTTGGCAGGATTAGCTACTTAGTGAAAAAGTATTAGATCAGGAACATAAAAAGAGGGCTTAAGAAAACAAATACTCTTTCAACAGGTGTTGTGACTTCCAAAGAATTTTGAAAGTTTGATATTTTAAAAACTTTTCTATAACATTGGTAAGGTAAACCTGAACCTGGAAACATTGATAGGAACAAGGAATTTTTATATTCAGATATAAAAGTTGGCAGTGGACTTCTTTTCAGTAACTGAGGAATCTTGGACAAATCATTGTACTTCTCTCAACAGCAGTTTCCTCAAATCCACAATGGACCAATCGGGTGAAGAGAAGTGGAAGCAAATTTAGGTTGAAGAAATAAGATAATCATTTTAAAACTGCATAACACCATGACTGTATAAACAGAAAGCAGAATTGTCCCATTCATTTTTTTTTCTTCAGTCTAAATAGCTGTTAGGCAAACTGATGTTTTCATTTTCAGAATCAGGGCAACATGTATTTAGGTTGTAGATATTAGCATTATGTAAAGTCCTAATTCAGCCTCTGGCATCTAGTGTGTGGCTAAAAATTATAAAAAATAATCAAAAAGTGAATTACTATCAAGTTACTATGTATTATTCACTTTTTATAATAATACAAATGCAGGGCATCTTTGCATCATAAGGATACTGTAAAAATTTGCACTTGGCAAATTACACAGCAACAGAGAGCTTGTCTTTTGTGAAAGCAATCTCCATTATATATATGATATTCAGACACATTTCTCCCAGGTTCATCTGAGTGAACATTCCTTCATCTGTTTTTCAGCGCTGGGGATCAATCCTAGTTTGTTTACACTACCCTGGCTCTTTTTTCTCCTTATTTTGAGACAGGGTCTCACTGAATTACCTAGGCAGAACTTGAACTTGTGATCTTCCTGCTTCAGGCTTCCAAGTGCTATCACAAAGCCCTATAGGAAAAACAGGTAGATATTCAACAAGTTTGTAAGAATATACCAAGGTGAACCTTTAGAAAACTAATATCTGAGCCATATATTTGTGTGTGTACATGTGTGTGTGCTTGTGTGCATTTGCAAATACCCACACAGAATATATACATTATTTACACTACCTGTATTATGTATACCACAGTTTGGAAAATGGTTGGTTGAATTTGATCTAACACTAATTTTGTAAATACAGTTTTATTGGAATATAGCCAAGCTCTTTTGTTTATGGTAACTTTTGCACTACTATAGCAGAGGGGAGCGAGTAAGATAGAAACTTAGAGCCCTCAAATTCTAAAATATTTATTATTTAACCCTTTGCAGAAAAGTTTGCTGACCATTGGTGTAGTACATACATGATGTATATATACTATGTCTTTATGTACTATATCTATGAATGTATAAATATACAGATATATAGATGCATATTTAAATGTACATTGTGTACACTGTAATACTTACCAAGTATATATACAGATGCATGCCTGTAAATGCATATACATACATCATCAGGAAAGGTAATATGATTATTAACCATTTTAAATCAGCTTAGTTCTCATAGCACATTTAAAAAATTCTTTTCTCTGATCAGATTTTATTGGTATATTTTAGATATAGATAATGATCACATTCATCATAGAGAATTTGTACTTGCACATGATATGACTTGTTTCTTTTTTCCCCCATTCCCCTACCCTTCCTTCAAACCCTTCTCCCCTCATTTCCAAAAGCTTTGTTTCTATTTCTTTTTTTACTCATTTTTTTTTGCTTTTCCTTTTTTTTCCTTTCCTTCTCACCCTTTGAACATTTTTTCCTACTTCACAATAACTATTATACATTTTGGTCCTTATTTACAGTTTCAGTTTCTCACACTAGAGAAACTGTGATATTTAAACATGTGTCTGATTTATTTCACTTAAGTATGGTCTCAAGGTGCATCCATTTACCTAGCTATATCTCAAGTTTATTCTTTATGTCTGTATAGCACTCCACTGTATAAAAGAACTGCATCATCTTTATCTATTCACCAGTTGATGAGCATTTGGGCTGTTTCCAAGATTTAGCTGCTATAAACTGTGCTGCTACAAACACTGGTAATCAGAACATCTGCCTCTGCTCCCCGGTCCCCTCTGTGGGAAGGAGCTTCCTGTGGGCAAGCACCATGGCAGAGAGAAACTGTAGATTCACTGCTGCCTACTGGCCACCTAAAATAGGAGGCTTGCTTCCTGGCAGCCAGTGGGAGCAGGGATATGCAGCCAGGTAAGCCCTGTGCACCCACAGGCCACCATTAGAGGCCCTTGCTTCCTTTGGGCAGCCATCACCCACCAGCAGAATCAGACAAACACATCCCTGTATGCCTGCCACCACTGCAGAAGTCCCAATGTAGACATACAGGCTGAGAGAAGCAACCCCTCCACCACGTACCCCTGGCCATTGGGAAAGCCCCAGTGTAGCTGCACAGGTCTGGAGAAGCCCACTTCACACCCTGTTACCTCCCTGTAAACCTGGGGTCAGAGGAACCCAGATGCCTGTCCCATTTCTCTATACTACAAAGGGGAAGCCATTGTGGGAAGTGCCTGGGACCCGACAACCAGCTTGTTGGGAGGAGCCCAGGAGAATGACAAGAGGAAGAAGCAAAAGGCAATCTCAGAGCTCCAGCCCACAGAGAACAAATCTGGGAGATACAGTCATGGAAGAAAATGGAAGTAGCACACGTGAAATCTCCAAGGGGATAACAACAGAAATAAAGAAACAGCTTCATGAGACTATAAAAGTAATCAGATTAGAAATAATATCTCAGATGAAAGAAGAAATGAAAACCATAATGAAAGAATTCCTAAACATATTTAAAGAAGACTAAGATAAAAAAGAAGAGCATAAGAAAATGATAGAAACCTTGAATGAATAATATAGAAAGGAATTACAATGCATGAAACAGATTCAAAAAGATATCCAGGAAATTAAGAAGTTGATTTAAAGTTGGTAAAACCACTTGAAACAGATTGAAGATAGGCTTTCAGAGCTTGAAGACAGGATTGTAACTAATGATCATGAAAGGAAAGATTTTTTAAAAATAACAAGGAGTCAGGAAATAACAATTCATTGGCTGCAAGATGATGCAAAGAGAAATAATTTAAGAAGGATAGGTATCAGTGAAGAAGCAGGGGTCAATACAAATGAAATGAAAATTCTATTTATGGAAATAATAGCAGAAAACTTTCCCAAACATGGGACAAGGATCTGGTATGCAGATAAGTGAGGCATATAGAGCTCCAACTAGCTATAATCAAAATAAATGAACACCCAGACATATAATAATCAAGATCCCAGAAATTCAGCACAAGAACAGAATATTAAAAGCTGTTAGAGAAAACAAACAGATCACCTATAAAGGAAAACCAATCAGAATCAGGGCAGACTTGTCAACATAAACCATCAAGGCAAGAAGAGTTTGGAGTGAAGTGTTTCAAATCCTGAAAGAAAACAACTTCCAACCCAGATTGATGGACCCTGCAAAACTATCTTTCAAAACTGATGGAAAAATAAGATACTTCCATGACAAAGAACAACTGAAGGAATTCATGACTACCAAACCAACCCTACAGAGAGTGCTGAAGTATACTCTAGAGAGAGATAAAAATGTCCATGGTTCCAAGAACAGCAGCGGAGGAGGATCACCAAATAGGACAGGCAGTTGAATGAAGGGGAAAAACAGAGGGCCAACAACAGGAGGATAGCATGGCAGAGATGAACCAATGTATGATGGTTGCAACCATTAATGTAGATGGCCTCAATTCAGCAATAAAAAGAAACAGGGAAAGTGGATCAAGAAACAAGATCCATTAATGTAAGAATCACATTTAACGCAAAAGGAAATTCATAGACTGAAAATCAAAAGGGAGAAAACAATTGATCCGAGGGACAGAAGACCAGAAAAAAGCGTGGCTACTTAGCCCAGCAACTACAGAATGGATAAGAAAGGTATGGCATTTTCACACAATGGAAAACTACCCAGCTACAAAGTGGAATGGTCTTGATGTTCTTTGGCTTCAACTGGAGGTCATGTTCATGGGTGAAACAGTTTGAACTCATATGGGTGAACACTAGTATAAAAAACAGGAGTTAGTGGGATCCAGAAACACAATAGATATTATAAAAGTGATGGGGGGGGAACCTAGGAAGAGAAGGTAGTAACCAATGTTAATTTCTTATTGTCTTGTCTTGGACTCTTATAAGGTTTTCACAATTTTGTTAGGTTTGGTTCTGTTCTGTCTTGGTTTGTTAGGTTTTATGGTGTCAGATGGTATGGGCAGCTAGTTTGAACATAATGGGATGCATTATGGTAATCATGGCTGGTTTCCTATTATCTCATTTTGTAGTTGTATAATGCTTTCATTCGTCTGTTTAATCAGTTTTACTGTTGTGTTTTGTTTGATTTTATGATCAAAATTTGTTTTGTTTGATTTTTTTTATGATGGTATGAACAGCTATTCTGAAGAAAAAGAGACATTATAGTAACCATTGTCCATTTCTTGTTATCTGGTTTTGAAGTCCCGTAATGCTTTTATTCTTTTGTTTTGATTGGTTTTAATTTATTTTCTTATTATTTGATTTCACTGTGTATGAGGGTATGGACAGCTTTTTGAAGAGAACAAGAGACACTAGGGAAGCCATTGTTGATTTCCTATTGTCTTGTTTTAAAGTCCCATGATGCTCTCATTCTATTTTTTGATTGGTCTTATACTATTTTATTTTGTTGGATTGTATTGTGTGTGAAGGTATAGACAACTATTACAAAGAACACAAGAGGCCTGATGGTAGCCACTGCTTATTTCCTGTTGTCTTGTTGTGAGGTCATGTGTTACTCGCATTGTTCTGTTCTGATGTGCTTTGTTCTGTTTTGTTCTATTTTGTATTGTCTTATTCTCTTTAAAATACGATCATTGGTAGTTATAGCACATTTATGATGTAGTAAAGGCGACATCCTTTTATAAGCAGAGGCAACTGGGAGTTACAGAGATTAAGTGACATATGCAAGGTCACACAACCAATAAATAGCAGAATGATATTTTAAACCTATGCAGTGTGATCTAACAATTAAACTGGCTTGAACAAAATGGTGGCATTTCTTCATATTGGCCATTACTGCCTGAAGTTTTTTTTTTTTTTTTTTTTGAGGCAAGGTCTTGCTCTGTAGCTCCGGCTAGCCTAGAACTCACTGTGTAGTTCAGTATGTTGTTGAATTCACTATGTAGTTTAGGTTAGCCTTGAACTCATGGCAATCCTCCTGACTCAGACTCCTGAGGTCTGGGATCACAGGCATGCACCACCACACCAGGCACCATCTGAAGTCTTATGTACAAAAGGGGCTGTAATTCTTAGCTTCTCAGACATAAGTAGGGCTTTTAGAAGAGGAAGGATAGGGGTGTTTTCTTTTTTTTATCTTAAGGAGAAAAAACAATGATATGAAATTTCAAAACAAGATAATAGGAGAGTAACAATGGTTACTACACTGTGTATATTCTGTCAGTCACTCTGAAAGAAGTGTGCATGTGTGTTGGCATAGGCATACTGGAAGGCATGAGGTTGTCATTCAGAATACCATAAAAGACCATCATGTGTTTGCCCTAAAAGAAAGGCACATATTTCACCATGTTCCACTGTGGTTGGCATGTGTTCATGCTAGTGTATGAACATGCAAACATTTGTGTTCACATGGAAATGCTCCTGCTACTGTATTAATGTGACACTGACTTTTATAAGAATTATGTGTAATTCTAAACCTAACACTAATTTTTAAATTTTTACCAACATGTAATATTAACTATGCATTATCTGTTTGGTAACTTACTCAAAGTAAAAGTTTATAAATTGAACATTCCACTGAGACTGCCCCCAAGGACAAACTTTTGTAGAATATGAGTTTATATCCAAAATTTGTAGTTAGTCACTGACAGCTCTGTGTGGTTCTTTCAAAGTTCTGTCACTAGATTCCTAAGTGTTATGTCTGAAAAGAAAAAAAATGAGCATTTGTATTTCAATGAAATATATACTTAGGTGTTTAAAATTAATGAATATTTTGTTAATACAACTAAGATATGCCATGCCACTTTGGAAAAGGTGTTTAAAAAATTTTTTTTATTCCTAATAGTGACTCTATTCTTACTGCATATAATTATACATCCAGCCTGGGATGGTGGCACCTGTATGTAATCCTGGCACTTGGGAGGTATAGGCAGGATGATCACCATGAGTGGGAGGCCAACCTAGATTCCTCTCTTAGTTACTTTTCTCATTGCTGAGACAAAATACCTAACATTCAAAATTAAAGACGGAGAGGTTTACTTCTATTCACAGTTTGTAGAGGTTCTACTCTATGGTTGGCTGGTTCCAATGTAGGTTGGCATGGAGGAAACATTCATAGCAGAGCAAACAAGAGGTAGCAGGAGTAGCAGAAGCTGCAGTAAGCCTCCCTTTCCCTTTTATTCCATTCAGGTTTTAAGCCTTTTGAGCTGTGTCGGCCAACTGAGGATGGGGCTTCCTATTGCCCACACTAAGAACTATGATGAACCAATTAGTACCACACACCCCTAATCCCAGTATGGCACTCTTAATCCACATTCACATACCCTAGATACAGCCACCTCTGCAAAGTCCACCTATGAGGACGTGAGGCTTTTGCAGGAGAACATCTAGCTACAATCCTTAACACATTCATAGCATTAAGTCATACTCAGTGTGAGTGGTTAAACACATTCACATTCTTGTAGTTCATGGAAATTTCCCAATAAAAGTGTGCTTTTTTTTTTTTTTTGGTCAAAATGAGATTTTAGGTGAGTGTGAAAAGATAAGCATGAGCCATTCCTAGTTTTGACATATTTTAGGGTGTTGCCTGGAAATTTGTGTGTGTACAGACTGCATCTAACCAAAAGCAAAATGGTATTTGAGGATCTTATTGGAAATCTTACTTTCCAAGGCATAGTATTTTAGGTACATATACCATCAATTATGAAACTTTGTTTGATAGAGGCTTATGTGGTTGACTCAGGCCCCTGGACTGCTCCACTGTCATAGCAGCTCTGTCTATGCAGTTTTTATTCCTGTTTTTAATACCACTTGTCACTATCTCACTTTAACAGTGGAAAATACTCCTTTCTGGGAATTACAGTCCAAGAAGTATACTTTTAAAATATTTATTGATGTCCAGACTTTAGTTATATATCAAGCTTTTGTTTCAAAAGAGAAACAGGGGACTTCCGGGAAGATGGCAGAACAGTAACCAGCAGAGTAAACAGACTCTCTGAGAGAAACAGTCAAGATGCTGGAATATAGCATCATGGAGAGGACAAGAAGGAAGGAAATGGGTCCCCTGGACCCAGGAAGAATCTAAAATGTGAACTGAAGCCCACAGAGAGAGTAAAAAGAAAAACGTAAACAAAGAAGAAGGTGGGAGCTGGTGGCGCCTTAGCCTGGAGAATTTCCAATTATCTTGTTTCGAAACCCTGTATTGCTTTCAATGTTTTGTTTTAATTGATTTTACTCTATTCTGTGTTGTTTGACTGTATTATGTCTGAAGGTGTAGGCAACTATTCTAAAGATAACAAGAAGCATTATGGCAGCCACTCATTTTACTATTATCTTGAATTCTTTATTGCTTTCATTGTTTTGTTTTGTTTTTTTTTACTGATTTTATTCTGTTCTATTTTGTTTGATTTTATTTATGCCTGATGGTATGGGCAGTTATTTTGAAGATAAGAGGAGGTATTATGGCAGTTATTATTGATTCCCTTTTCCCTGTTTTGAAGTCATGTACCATGTTCATTGTTTTGTTGTGATTGACTATTCTGTTTTATTTTGTTTGGTTATATTCTATTCAAAATAAAATAAAAACAACAGCAACAACAAAAAAAGAAACAGGAACATGCAGTAGAGAGGAAATAAAAGGCAACTAAATGATGGTGAGCTGTTGATATAATACAAATGCTGGTATAATATAAATTCATGTGACTCTCAAAAGTGTGAAATAACCTGGTGTAGTGGTGCATTCCTGCAATCCCAGCACTCAGGAGACTGTGGCAGGAGGATCACTGTGAATTCGAGACCAGCCTGGGCTACATAGAGAGTTCAAGGCCAGCTTGAACTGCATAGTGATATCCCATATAAAAAAAAAGTATGAAAGAAAACAACAGCTCAGCTCTCCATGGTTTAATAAAGAAGATACTGTCTCTTACCAAACTGTATTTTAGCTTTTTTTTCAGCGTTTCTGCTCTTTTCCTATAATTAGTGGGCAATAGATATTAATTTATTTGGCATTTATCTTGCCAACGTTAATTCATGCATATCTAAATGTCTTAATTAGAACTGGGAGAAATATTCTATTGTGATGAACTAATTCTAAGATAGTATTTACTGAGAAAAAATAAATATTTTCATGAGTACCTCTGTAGTTTTCTGATTAATTATCTTTACTGTAGGACTAACAGAGTTACATTGAAATCTGTACTAAATTAAATAGCAGCAGCTGGAAAATTGGTCAATATTTATGTTGGTATTTAATGCATCTCTGTTAATGTCAAGGAAGGCTGGATGTCATATAAGGGAGGATGAGGCAGAAGGATCACAAGTTTGAGTTTCTCCAGGGCAACCTAGCAAAACCCTGTTTTCAAAATCAAGCAAGCAATCAAGCAAGCAAACAACCAACCAAACAAGAAGTACCCCCCCACCAGTTACTCAGCAATCAACTTACCTTAAGAGTTTCATGTCTACTTTGTACATTGTAAACTAGAAATTTTATACCTTGAACTAGACTCTTAGTAGGACAGATTGGTTAAAAGGAACATACATTTTAAGAAATCTTTTGTACTTTTATCATTATTTTATTGGTTTTATTTTTGAGACAAGTCTCACTATGTAGCTTAGGCTGGCCTTGAACTCACCATGAAGTGCAGGTTAGTCTCAAACTGGTGGCAGTCCTCCTCCCTCAGTCTTCTGAGTGCTGGGATTATAGGTCTGCACCACCATGTCTGACTTCTCCTTTCTGAGCCCACCTTCCTACTTTGACCTTCTGCCTCTTGATTTTTTTCCTCATTCAAAGCTCAGTTTGGTCTTTCTTCACTTTGAAATTTAATGTGGACTCTGAGGCTGATCGCTGGAGTATGAAATTATGAGAATTGAATTCTAAAGATCCTTGAGCCTACATTTTCTGTGAATACCATCCAAAGCCTGGTAAAAATCAGTCTCTTGCAATGGCAGGTCAATATTACATTCTTGAAACTGTGAATAGTACTGAACCCTACACAAAGGACATTCTTCCTCTACATCTATTGCTGTGATAAAATTTGATTTATAAATTAGGTATATTAAGACAGTAACAACAGTGAAAACAAAAAAGCAATTTGTAAATACATTATAATAAAAGTTATGTGAATATTTGTAATATTTTTGGAATACACATGACCATAGGTCATTTAATTGTAAAAGGTGAAACCTTGGATAAGGAGGCAGGAGAATATTTTTTTTTTTTTCTGCAGTGCTGGGGATTGAACTCATGACCTTGCACTGGCCAGGCAGGCACTTAGACCGCTGAGCTAGATCCCTGGCCCTGATGTTTTTGAGACAGGGTCTCACTATGCCATTCAGGCTGGTGTTGAGCTCACTTTGTAGCCCAGGCTGGTTTACGAACTCACAACGATCCGCCTGTCTCAGCCTCCTGAGTGTTGGGATTACAGGCGTGAGCCGCCACGCCTGGCTGGCAGGATAATATTTGAATGTATATGATTTTGATGAAATGATTCCATTTTCTTTCTTTGTTAAATTTTATTTAAAAGAAAAGAAACAATAAAAACTACCATACAAAATTTCAAAACAAGATTGTAGGAGAGTAACAATGGATAGTACATTGCAAATTGCTATCTTCAAAGTAGTTGCTCATATTACAAGATATATGCATGCAAAATTGATTGAACAATAGAGGCAGAAAGCTTTCTTTTCAAGGAACTAGTACCAACTAGTAGCATAACTATCTTAACATATATATATATATATATTTCCTTTTCCCTTCCTTCTTTTTCCTTTTCCCTCATCCTAGTTTCTCTTTCCTTTTGAACATTTTCTTCCCATTTCAC
>RJWT010055607.1:0-10134 GCA_004365215.1 Cuniculus paca
AAAAGCTTTTACTTCATCTGCTGAAATGACCATGTGGTTATCTTTGCCTCTATTGATATGGTGTATTACATTTATTGATTTGCATATGTTGAACCATCCTTGCATTCCTGGGATAAATCCCAGTTGCCATGGTGTATAATTTTGTTGATAACTTCTTTCATTCTGTTTGCCAGGGTTTTATTGAGGATTTTTGCATTGATGTTCATTAGGGAGATTGACCTGCAGTTCTCTTTTTTGAATGGGTCTTTCTTTGGTTTTGGCATTAGGGAAATACTTAATTCCAGCAGTGATTTAGAGAGACTTGCTTCCCTTTCAACTTGATTGAAGAGTCTGAGGAGTGTTGGCATTAAATCTTCCTTGAATTTCTTGTAGAATTCAGCTCTAAATCCAGCAGGATTTGGACTTTTCTTGGTTGGTAAGGTTCTAATTACATTTTCAATTTCATTAACTAAAATTGGGTTATTCAGTAGTTTTACACCTTCTTGATCCAGCTTTGGTTTTTGATATGTTTCTAGAAATCTGTCCATTTCTTCTGTGTTATTTAACCGATGAGAGTAAAGATTTTCAAAATAAGTACTGATGATCTTCTGTATTGCAAAAGGGGCTGTAGTGATTTCACCCTTTTCATTACTTATTGTATGGATTTCAGTTTTTTCTTTTCTTTTTCTAATAAGGTTGGCTAGGGACTTATCAATTTTATTTATACTTTCAAATAAACAACTGTTGTCTTCATTGATTCTTTGTGTTGGTTTTAGTCTCAATTGCATTAATTTCTGTTCTGATCTTAATAATTTCCTTCCCTCTTTTGGCTTTGGGTTTGACATGCTGTTCTTTTTCAAGATGTTTTAGGCATATCATCAGATCTTTTATTTTTGTTTGTTCTATTTTCCTGAATAGGGCATTCATCACAATAAATTTTCCTTTGAGAACTGCTTTCATTGAATAGCACAGATTCCAGTAAGTTGTATTTGTATTTTCACTTGCTAGCACATATTGTTTTTCTCTTCTTTAATTTCCTCTGTCACCCACTGATTGCTCAGCAGTGTATTATTTATTTTCTTTTCTTTTAAAGAGAATAGAACAAAACAAAACAAAACATAACAAAAGAAAACAGAATAGAGTCAAACATAATATAGCATTTCAGAACAGAACACTGAAAGCTATAAAGGTTTTCAAAACATAACAACAGGAGATTAACAATGGTTACCCTAGTGTCTATTGCTTTCTTCAAAATAGTTGTTCATACATTTACAGACAATAAACTCAAACACAACAAAGTAATATAAAACCAGATAAAACAAAAGAACCTTCAAGATGCCTTCAAGTTGGACAACAAGAAACCAGCAATGGATACCATAATGTCCCATTTTTCAAAAGAGCTCTTATCTTCTCACGTTTTGCAATCAAATACTAGGAAAGGTAGTTAAAACAATCAAATCTAAGAATAAAAGCACCATTGAACTTCAGAACCTTTTCTCCATATTTATCAGGAATTTTGTATCATATTGAGTCTTTCAGTTTCTTACACTACGGAGACGATGCAGTGTTTACACATGTGTGTTTGGTATATTTTACTTATGATTAAGGTCTCAAGTTGCATCCATTTACCTATACAAGCCTCAATGTGATCTTTTTTTAGCTGAATAGTACTCCATTGTATAAAAGTACCACATCTTCTTTATCCATTCCTCGATTGATGGGCATTTGGGTTGTTTCCAAGATTTGGCTATTACAAATTGTGCTGCTATAAACATGGGTGCACATACATCACTGTGGTAAGATGATTTCACTTCTTCTGGGAATATGCCCAGAAATGAAATAGCTGGGTCAAATGGGACTTCCAATCCTAAGTTTTTGACAAACCTCCAGACTTACCTCCACAGTGGTTGCACCACTCTGCACTCCCACCAACAGTGGAGAAGGGTTCCTTTTTCACACAGCTTCTCTAGCATTTATTGTTGGTGGTTTTCTTGATCCTGGCCGTTCTTTGAGGAGTGAGATGAAATCTCAGAGTTGTTTTGATTTGCATTTCTCTAATGACCAATGATGCTGAACAGTTTTTCATGTATTTATTTGCCATTCATATTTCTTCAGCTGACAAGTGTGTTTTCATCTCAGATGCCCATTTCTGGGTTGGGTCTTTGAATTTCAATGCCCTGATATTTTTTAATTCTTTATGTGTTCTAGGTAGAAGACCTTTGTCTGAAGGGCAGTTGACTAGAAATTTTTCCCAGCTTGTGGGTTTTCTTTTCACTCTGTTGGAGATTTCTTTTGACATGCAAGAGAAATGCATGACTTGACTTTTTAACAAGACATGATTCTAATTGTTGATTCTGGGAAGTGTTTCCGGTGTCATTTGACTTTTGTTCATGAATTTTCCACCTACCCGTATATTCTCAAGACTTCTACATACTTTGTTTTCCAGCAGATTTAGTGTTTCTGTTTTAATATTTATATCTTTGATCCATTTTGCCTTTAGTTTAGTGTATGGTGATAGACTTGGGTCTAATATTAGTTTTTGGCATATGGAAAGCCAGTTTATCCAGCACCGTTTTTCAAAGAGGGTAGTTTACTTCCAGTGAACATGTTTGGCCCCTTTGTCAAAGAAAAGGTGGCTGAGTGTGTTTGTACTTGGGGTTGTATCTTCTAATCTATTTCATTTACCCTCAAGTCTGTTTTGATTCCTGTACCATGCTGATTTGATTACAGTAGGTTTGTAGTAAAATTTCAAGTCTCGGATTGTGATGCCTCCTGTCCTGTCCTTGCTTCCCAGAATTGCCTTTACTATTCTAGGTCTTCTCTGGTGCCAGATGAATTTTGAGAATGACTTCTCGAGATTTCTGAGGTATGCTAATGATATTTTGAGGGGAATTGCATTAAATCTGTATAATAGTTGTGGGAGAATGGCCATTTTCACCATGTTCATTCTTCTTCTCGAGTATGGAATGTCTTGCCATTTTCTGAGATCCTCTTTGATTTCTTTTTTCAGAGTACTGTAATTTTCATTGAATAGATCTTTGCTTCCTTTGTTAGCTTGATTCCTAAGCATTTCTTTTTTTATTGCTATTATAAAGGATGTGGTTTCTCTTATTTATCTCTCAGTGCATTTGTTGTTTGTGTACAGGAATACAATTGATTTCTGAGTATTGACTTTGTATCCAGCTACATTACTGAATCTGGTTATGACACCCAGAAGCCTTTCAATGGAGATCTGTGGTTCTTCTCTGTGGAGTATCATGTCATCTGCAAATAGTGATAACTTGTTCCTTTCCTATTCTTATTCCTTTTTTTTCTCTCTCTCTTTTCTAATTGCTCTGGCTAATGTTTACGGCAAGGTATTGAATAGGAGCAGTGATTGTGGACATCCGTTTCTTCTTCCTGATTTTAGAGTGAAAGCTTTCAGTTTTTGACCATTTAATGTAATACTGGCTATTGGTTTGTCATAGATGGCTTTTATCAGATTGAAGTAAAGGCCATCTACTCCAATTTTCTGTAGGGTTCTTACCATGAATGAATGTTGGACTTTATCTAAATCTTTTTCTGCATCTATTGAAATGAACATGTGGTTCTTATCTTTGGCTCTATTGATATGGTGTATTACATTTATTGATTTGCGTATGTTGAACCATCCTTGCATTCCTGGGTTGAATTCCACTTGGTGAATATATATAATCTCCTTGATGACTTGCTGTATTCTGTTTGCCAGTATTTTATTGAGGATTTTTGCATCTATCTTCATTAGGGAGATTGGCCTGCAGTTCTCTTTTTTGGTTGGGTCTTTCTCTGGTTTGGGTATTAGGATAATACTTGCATCCAGGAATGATTTAGGAAGACTTCCTTCCCTTTTGATTTTATTGAACAGTTTGAGGAGTGTTGGCATTAAGTGTTCCTTGAATTTCTTGCAGAACTCAGCCGTGAATCCATCAGGACTTGGACTTGTCTTGGTTAGTAAGGTTCTAATTGCATTTTCAATTTCATTACCTCAAATTGGATTATTCAGTAGCTTTATATCATCTTGGTCCTGTTTTTGTAATTGATACGTTTCTAAAAATCTGTGCATTTCTTTAATGTTATTGAACTTATGAGAGTAACGATTTTTGAAATAGGTATTGATGATCATCTGTGTTTCCACAGGGTCTGTAGTGATTTCACCCTTTGCATTCCTTATTGCATGGATTTGAGTTTTCTTTTTCCTTTTATTAATAAGTTTGGCTAGTGGCCTATCAACTTTATTTATTCTTACAAAGAACCAGCTCTTTGATTTGTTGATTCTTTTTATTTTTTCTGTTAGTTTGTTTATTTTATTTTATTTTATTTTTTTTGCATTGTTTTCTTAGTCCATTACATTAATTTCTGCTCTGATCTTTACTATTTCCTGCCTTCTTGTGGGTTTTGGTTGGGCATGTTCTTCTTTTTCTAGATGTTTCAGGTGTAAGACCTGATTGTTTATTTGTGTTTGTTTCATTTTCCGGATGTGGGAATTGACTGCAATAAATTTCTCTGAGGACTGCTTTCATTGCTTCCCACAGATTCCGATAAGTTGTATTTGAACTTTGATTTGCTTGTAGATATTGTTTAATTTCTTCTTTAATTTCCTCTGTGACCCACTGATTGTTCAGGAGTGTGCTATTTAATTTCCATGTGTTTATGGAAGTTTTGCAATTTCTACTGTCATTAATTTTCCGTTTGACAGCACTGTGATCAGACAGTATGCATGGGATAATTTCAATTCCTTTGCATTTATTTAAGCATGTTCTATGGCCAATATATGGTCTATTCTAGAGAATGTACCATGTGAAGCTGAGAAGAATGTATACTCTGATGTTGTGTGGAAAATTCTGTAGACATACACCAGGTCTCCTTTTTCACAGGTTTCATTGAGTTCTGTTATTCCATTGCTAATTTTCTGTCTAGTTGATCTGTTTCTTTGTGTCAAGGGTGTGGTAATGTCTCCTGTTACAATTGTGTTATTGCTTATTTGACTTTTCATGTCTATTAATATTTGTTTTATATAGTTGGGTGCTCCCATATTTGGTGCATATATATTTAACATTGTCATTTCTTCCTCTTGGACTTTTCCACTAACCACTATGTAGTGACCTTCTTTATCTCTTTTGACTATTAGTTTTTTGAAGTTCACATCATGTGTAAACAGAATAGCTACCCCTGCCTTTCTCTGGGTTCCTGTTCAATGGATTATTGTTTTCCATCCTTTGACTTTCAGTCTATGAATTTCCTTTTGGGTTAGATGGGTTTCTTGTAGACAGCATATGGTAGGATGTTGTTTCTTGATCCATTCTGCCAATCTGTTCTTTTGATTGGTGAATTGAAGCCATTTACATTAATGGCTATAACTGATATATATTGGCTTGTTTTAGTCATGTTATCTTTCTGTGGTGGTTTCTTCAACTATTCTCTCTGCTTAATTTTTTGCCCTGATTGGTTGTCTTCTTCTGTTGATGTTTTTGACATTGTAGCTATTTTCATGTCTATCTAGAGTATCTTTGAGTATCCTTTGCAGGGTTGGTTTGGTGGTCATGAAATTCTTCAGCTGCTCTTTGTCATGGAAGTGTTTTATTTCTCCATCAATTTTGAAGGATAGTTTTGCAGGTTACATCAGTCTGGGTTGGAAGTTGTTTTCCTTTAGGACTTGAAATACTTCACTCCATGCTCTTCTTGACTTCATTGTTTGTGTTGAGAAGTCTGCTGTGCTTCTGATGGGATATCCCTTATAGGTGATTTGCTTCTTTGCTCTCACAGCTTTTAATATTCTGTTCCTATGTTGAATTTCTGGAATGCTCATAATTATATGTCTGCGTGTTGATTTATTTTGGTTATCGCTTGTTGGAATTCTATATGCTTCACTTATCTGTATGTCAGTTTCCTTTCCCATGTTTGGGAAATTTTGAGCTATGGCTTCTTTAAATAGTGATTTTATATCATTTGTGTTTTCTCCTTCTTTTTCCTTTACATGTATCACTCTTATATTGTTTTTCTTTGTGTCATCTTGCATCTGCTGAATTGCTATTTCCTGATTCCTTGTTATTTTTAAAAGATGTTTCCTTTCTTCCTCACTAGCTACAATCATGTCTTCAAGGTCTGAAATTCTATTTTCACAGTCATTGAGGTGGCCTTGCCAGCTTTCAGTGGCATTCTTGATTTCCTGGATATCTTTTTGAATCTTTTTCATGCATTCTAATTCTTTCTTGTGTTCTTCATTCAAGGTTTCCATCCTTTTGCAGTGTTCCTCTATTTTTCCAACTATATCTTCTTTAGATGTGCTTAGCATTTCTTTCATTACATTTATCATCTCTTGTTTTACCTGAGAAATCATTTCTAAACTCAGTTCCCTTAACTTTTCATAGAGTTGTTTCTTTGCTTCAGTTGCTATCATTGCAGAAGTTTCAGGTGTGTGGCTCATATTTTCTTCTATGTCTGTGTCTCTTTGGCTTGTTTGGGAAGGACTGGAGGTGCAAGATTGAATTTTGTTCTTTTTTTTTTGTCATTTTCCTGTATTCCACTGTGGGAGGTGAAACCAATATGCATAGTTGCAGTGCCAAGGCTTGGTGAAACTCATAATGCACACCTTCATCTCCAACCAAGACTACCACTGTGGCTGTTCTGTTGCTGGGCAACGTCTGGGTGGAGCCCAGGTAGGATACCAGGGGAGCTCTGAATTTCCTGGGCCTTTGCAGAGGGGTGCAATCTTCTACTGGTCTGTTGGAGAGGTCCTAAGCTGCACAACCAGGTGGAATTCACTGTGTGTGCCCCCATCTCAAGCCAGGCCGAGTGAAGCCACTGCCAGGCCACTCTGGGTGAATGGGTGGGGCCCAGGCAGGACCCCAGAGATGACCTGTATGTCCCAGGTGAATGTGGGACAGACACAAACCCCCACCAGGCTCCTGGCAAAGTCCTAAGCTGTGCAGCTAGGTGAAGTCCTCTGTGCTCTCATCCAACTCAAGCTGGGCCCAGCACAGCCTCCACTGGGCTGCCCTGGGTGAATGGGAGGTGTGCAGACAGGAGCCCAGGGATGGCCCAAATGTCTGTGGCCAATGGGGCATGGACACAAATTCCTACCAGTCTCTTGGTGAAGTCCCAAGCTTGTTGCACACTCAACTGAAGCCAGGCTGCACTGGGTGAATGGGCAGGGTGCAGGCAAGATCCCAGGGATGCCCAGAATGTCCATGTCTGATGGGGGATGGTTGCAGATTTCTATGGGTCTGGTCACCTTGTCCCATGCTGCACAACTAGGTTGAGTTCGCTGCCCTTGCCCCCAACCCAAGCTCGGTCCAGAGCAGGTGCTGCTGGGCCGTCCCAGGTGAATGGGCAGGGTGCAGGCAAGACCCCAGGGATGCACTGAATGTCCCTGGCTGATGGGGGATGGACATAAATTCCTACTGGTCTCTTGGCAAAGTCCCAAGCTGCAGGGCCAGGAGGAACTCGCTGGTCACACACTCAAGTCAAGCCAGGCTGCTCCGGGTGAATGGGCAGGGAACAGACAAGACCCCAGGAATGCCCAGAATGTCCTTGGCCAATGGGGGATGGGTGCAGATTTCTATAGGTCTGCAGCAGTGTATTATTTAATTTCCATCTGTTTACAGAGTTTTTGCAGTTTCTCTTGTCATTAATTTCCAGTTTGTTGGCACTATGATCAGATAGTATGCATGGGAGAATTTTCATTGCTTTGCACTTACTTAAGCATGTTCTTTGGACTAGTGTATGGTCTATTCTAGAGAATATACCATGTGAAGCTGAGAAGAATGCATACTCTGATGTTGCTGTGTGGAAAACTGTAGATGTCTACCACTACCATTTTTTCACAGGTTTCACTCAGTTCTGTTATTTCTTTGCTCATTTTCTGCCTACTTTATCTGTCTCTTTGTGTGAAGACTGTGTTAAGGTCTCCCATTATATTTGTGTTATTACTTATTTGATTTTTCATTTCTATTAATATTTGTTTTATATAGTTTGGTGCTCCCATATGTGGTGCATGTATATTTCAAATTGTTATTTCTTCCTCTTGGAGTTTTCCTCTAACCAGTATGTAGTGACCTTGTTTATTTCTTTTGACCATTCTTGGTTTGAAGTTCACATCGTCCATGAACATAATAGCTACTCCTGCTTTTTTGGGGGATTCCTGTTGCATGGAGTATTGTTTTCCATCCTTTGACTTTCAGTCTATGAGTATCCTGTTGGATTAGATGGATTTCTTGTAGACAGCATATGGTCAGATGTTGTTTCTTGATCCATTCTGCCAGTCTGTTTCTTTTGATTGGTGAATTGTGGCTATTTATATTACTAGTTATAACTGATATATACTGGCTTATTTTTGTCATGTTATTTTTCCACTGTGATTTCTTTATCTTTTTTCTTTACTTAATTGTTTGCCCTGCTTGGTATTCCTCTGTTTATGTTTTTGATGACATAGCTATTTTCATGTCTATCTAGAGTATCTTTCAGTATTCTCTGCAGCTTTGGTTTTGTGGTCATGAAGTTCTTCAGCTTCTCTTTGTCATGGAAGTATCTTATTTCTCCATCAATTTTGAAGAATAGTTTTGCAGGGTGCATCAGTCTGTGTTGGGGGTTGTTTTCCTTTAGGACTTGAAATACTTCACTCCATGCTTTTCTTCATTGTGTTGAGAAGTCTGCTGTGATTTGATCGGCTTTCCTTTATAGGCGATTTGTTTCTTTTCTCTAACAGCTTTTAATATTCTGTTCTTATGTTGAATTTCTGGGATGCTGATTACTGTATGTCTCTGGGTATTGATTTATTTTGATTTTGGCTACTTGGAGTTCTATATTCTTCAATTATCTGTATGTCAGTTCCCTTTCCCATGTTTCAGAAATTTTGAGAACTATTAGTTCTTTAAATAGTGTGTTTATACCATTTATGTTTTCTCCTTTTTCATTTACACCTACCAAGCTTATATTGCTTTTCTTCACATCATCTTGAAACTGCTGTGTTGCTATTTCCTGATTCCTTGTTTTTTTAAAAGATGTTTCCTTTCTTGCTCACTCTCTGCAATCATGTCTTCAATGTCTAAAAGTCTATCTTCACGTTCACTGAGGCTGCTTTGCCAGCTTTCAGTGGCATTTTTGATTCCCTGTATATCTCTTTGCACTTGTTTCATGAATTCTAATTCTTTCTTGTATTGTTCATTTCAGGGTTTCCTTCCTTTGGCAGTGCTCCTCTATTTTTTTGACTGTGTCTTCTTTAGATCTGTTTAGCATTTTTTTCATTAAATTTATCATCTCTCATTTTACCTTGGAAACCATTTCTAATCTCAGTTACTTCACAGCTTCATGGAGTTGTTTCTTTACTTCAGTTGCTATTATTTCAGAATTTTCAGGTATGTGCCTTACACTTTCTTCTGTATCCATTTCTCTTTGGCTTGTTTGGAATGAACTAGAAGTGTAAGGTTGCGTTTTCCTCTTTTGTTTTTTCATTTTCCAGTATTGCCCTGTGGCAGCTGAATCCAATGTTCAAGTTTAAAAGACTCCAAGGCTTGGTGAAATTCACAGTGCATGCTTTTAGCTCTATTCAGGTTTACCACTGTGGCTGCTCTGCTGCTCTGGGGTGGCTGGACAGAGCCCAGGAGGACCCTAGGGATGCTCCAAACATCCTGGGCTGATGGTGGAATTAGTGCTCATCACTACCAGTCTGCTTCTGAGTTCCCAAGCTGCACAGCTAAGTGAAACTCACTGCGTGTGCCTTTACCTCACACCAGGTCCAGAGCTGCAGGTGGTGCACTGCTCCAGTCTGGCTTGGCAGAGCCCAGGCAGGACCCCAGCCATGCTCCTAGGGTCCTGGCTTGATTGTGGAATTAGCACAGGTCCCTACCAGGCTGCTCAGGAGGTCCCAAGCTGCATGTCTAGGTGAAATTAGCTGTGCATTCCTTCAGTTCTTGCCAGGGCCAGAGGTGTGGCTGCTAAGCTGGTCTGGTGTGGCTGGGCTGAATATGACATTTTTTGAGACAAGATCTTGTGATATATTTCAGGCTGGCTGAGAACTCACTATGAAACTCAGACTGGCATCAGACAATACCACAGTGATATATGTGTACCCATGTGTATAGCAGCACAATTTATAATTACTAAATCTTGGAAGCAGCTTACATGTCCCTTACATATGAA
>RJWT010055608.1:0-10140 GCA_004365215.1 Cuniculus paca
TTTTTTATTTAAATGTTCATCAAATGTTTTGATTAATTATCGACCAAATGTTTAAGGCAATTTTAGTCAAATAAAAACATTCTAGTGTGACCTCATCATCCACTTTCTGGCACCATGGGACTTCCAGCTCTTCCCCAAAGTCAGACTAACCATAAAAGATAAGCATTTTGAATCAACTCAAGACACTGAGGCAGCCATAACAGCACCACTAAAAACACTCATGAAAGAAGACTTCACGAGCTGCTTCAGAAAGTTTCTAGAATGATGTGGTAAGTGTATTCAAAGCAAGGGAGACTATTTTGAGGGTGAATAACGGCAATGTATCTTTTATTGTAACACTTTTTAAAAGTTAAACATTCATGGTATTTTTTTCATACTTTAAATGCCACCATACATCCATTTAAGCTATTTAATATACAGCCTAGTTATTATGCAATAGAATCAATCTATCATTAAATATGTGCCAGTCACATTATACTTTATTAAATCTCTAAATTCTACATTCAATCTTTGTAGGTTTTTGCTCATATAATGTAAGTGTTTCTGTTGTAAAGTTAGAAAGCCCTTTGATGATACACTTTTGCATTTTTCTAAAACCCTTAATTAGGGCCGGGGATCTAGCTCAGCGGCCTAAGCACCTGCCTGGTAAGCGCAAGGTCATGAGTTCAATCCCCGGTGCCGCAAAATAAATAAATAAATAAATAAAACCCTTAATTCAGGAAGCACAATGGTATACATTTGGGAATCATCTCTTTTGTTATTCATCCCAATATTTATAAATTATATGCTTTTTTTAAATTTATCAATTTTTGCCCTGGGGGTTTAACTGCAACACTCCCCCTCCCTTGTATTCTGATCGTAGCTCATACGAGACTTGATTTAGGTCAACAACCAATCCTCACAGTACTATGACTGTAAAGCCTGTTTACTCCTGAGTCAATTACTATTCTACTATTATGTTTTTTGTGCAACTTCTCCTCTTAATAAATGACCCAGTTGTTGGGTTGGGATTTTTGATTCTTTCCTATGTTTAATGTCTTTCTTTAGATTCCATGCTTTCCTCTTTCAGAAATAACACCTTTATTTTGTGGAAGAATATCTTTCAATAGCTTTCCTTGAAGAAGGTTCATTAAAGTAAAATATTTGACTCTAAGGGAAAAATGTTTTATATTGACTTTCTCACTTGAAATACAGATTTTCAGAGTGCAAAATTCTGCACTGAAAATAATTTTATCTTATTAGTTAAGGTTTTCCTTCACTGTCTTTTCTTAAAGAAGGTCCATTTTTTTTCAGTTCTAAAAACAAATCACTGGGTAATTTACTTGATGACTCTTTCCTCTGTTCTCTTTTTCTGTAACTTTGATTAATTTAGTGTCAGCTTTCTATTTTGATTCTCTATTATGGCCAGTTTTGTCTTCCTGTTACCTTTTGTCTTTTGAGGGGAAGAGTCCTTAATTTATCTCCCATTCTATTGATTCTTTTTTCCAAGTAGCATATATTTAAATCCTAGGAATTCTTTCTTTTCTTTTAATGTTCTCTCTCTCTCTCTAGATATGTATAGATGATATAGATATAGATATAGATACAGATAGATAGATATCACCCAGTTCTTGTTTCACAGATCACATGTTTAAACTATAGACAAGTATTTATTATATATATGAATAATCGTGAGGAGAATTTTTTCTGTCCCTATTTTGTCCCTTTCATTTGGATTAATATATTCTGATTTGCTTCTTTTGCTATTTCATGAAAAATGCTTTTCCTAAGTGTCTCATAATCCTTGCTTATCAATACCACTGAAGACTGAGGTTTAAGAAAGTTTACTGGTGAAGAAAAAAGACTTATTCTGTAGCTTGGTGGGCTGCTGACTGGTGAGATTAGAGAGATCAGAGGTAGCATATTTACTGATTTAACAACTTGAAAGTGTTGCTCTGGAGTCATTGAATTTGTTTCTCTGAACTCCTAATGAAAAGAAAACATACTGAGTTCCTGGTATTCAGGGATGTGAGATCCTTTAATTACTCAATTCAGATTTTAGAGCTTTATTTATCTCTCTTTTTGGGGGGTCCCATCTCTCCCCTGTCACCTTTTGCACTAGTCTGGAACATTTGTGCTTCAATTTTTCTTTTAGAAACTAAATCATCCCTTCCAGGAGGTAGAAAATAGATACTCAACATGGCTGCGATAGTGAAGAAAAGCATCTGGATAGTTGTCCTGCCCTTAACTCTACCTATTTGGGGGCCTGACGAAGGCAGGACGATGGCAGAAGTTTCAAGAGAATTATATGGTAACCTTCATCACCACAGGTCAATCTCCTCTTCTTTTAAATGTTTAATTTTACGCCACCCTGCTATATTATGCGCTACACCTCCACTCAGTTTCTTAAAAAATTTGTTCAAATATTCTCTGCTGCCCTACTGTTATACTGTTATTAGGGTTCTTGTTGGTTAATGTTAATTTTATGTTAATTCTGAATTTGTTTGCTTTCTTTCTTTCCTTTTTTCCTTCCTTCCTTCCTTCCTTTCTTTCTTTCTTTGTAATTCTAGGGATTGAACCCAGGGTTAGGCTATTGAACCACATCACCAGTCCCCATTAATATCCTTTTAATTCCTTTATTCCCATTTTAGAAAGATTTCAGATGGGGAAAACTGATAAATATGTGTGAACAATTTACTGTGTCAGTCACAAGTCCTGAAGCTCTCTTTATTTAAGACCCAGTTCTGTCTGTCATCTGGTCCTGTTTACATACTTTAGCTAAGTTGTAATATCACTGTAGCCTTTGACCTCTCCCTCTAATATACTGCACACCGTAGTGCTTCCAATTTCTTCTTCATCAGGGAAACAGGTGGAAGAGAATGCTTTGTTCTGCTAATACACAGGAAAAACATTTTCCTGTGTATTAAGTATGAAATTTAGTTAATAAGAGCTCTTTAAATAATTTGGGTTTTGTGTTTACTCTAGTATTCATAGTTTAAGCTCTTCACTACTCCAGAAATCAAATATGTACTTATTTAGAGTCATGAAGAATAGAAATAGCTTGCTTGTTTTAAAACTAGGGATGAGGGAAGATTCAGTATAATGAAATCATCTGCCATTTCTGCAAATTTAATTAAGGAGCCCTTTACTTTAGATTTGCCCAGATCATTTCATGGAGAACGCATTTCCACATTAATTCTCGTGACCTTGTACTTTCTTTTCCTTTGTATTTTCATGTGTATATTGCTGTGGTTTTAAAGAGCCACTCCTAGGCAAATAGGGAATTTCTTCTGGTTTTGTAACTAAATGACGCTTAAGCAGTATGCCAGTGAGACATTCATTATGCAAGGTGCTAAGGCAAAGCACCCAATGATCTGTGAAGGAAACAGAACTTCATCTTTGGTATTTTAAAAGTACTTTCTAAGAGAGATTATAGCAGTTCACCACAAAGAGAAAAAAAAGTCTCAAGCAATTTTGCAAGACAAAAGAATGGCAAGTATGTACTATCATCACTTAAAAACACATAAACTGCATGCATTCTGAGGTTTTCCCAAGCAAAGAGTTCTTTGAATAGGTAGAAGAAAAGTTCTACAAAATGTATCAGACAGAAGTATTGTGCTAAATTGCCCAATTACTCTTGCTCTATGGCAACTTTCAAAATGCAGTTCATACTACTTCCTGAACTTGATAACTCATTTTCAATTGCAAGAAACAACTAAGTAGTTTATTTTTCCTATTTAGAGCTGAAAAATCAGCAAGGTCATGAAGCAGACATGCATTATGATCATTTTTACTGAAGGGGCAACAGTCAATTCTATTACTTTCTGTATTGTATAAGGCAAAATTAGAGGAGGAAAAGAGTCAAGGAGGTAACAGCACATAAGCTGGTCATATGGATATGGCCTGGAGGTCCAGTTTGGGTCCAAAGCAATAGGCTAGGAGTGGAGTGGGAAATGGCATAAGAAGTTCATTAGCTCATTTCTCTTCCACAGCCTTCCAACTCAGAGTAAGACTGTATCAGAAAGGAAGGTAATAAACTGTGGCATCAGGCATGGCTCCCCAAAACATGACCATTATTAAGTCACTTAACCTAATAAGAGTTACATATTTCACACGAACTTCATAAAAATTAAATGATATGATCTATGTACTATAGGCTGTGCAATGTGTTGGGCTTAATCAGTATAGTTAGGTTTGTTCAAATCTCTGCTTTCATGCCACCAAGTGGACCCCACACACCCAACTGGGTGTCATTATGCTAAGATGCAATGCCAAAGACAAGATCACATATTCCAAACCCTGGAGTTACTGCAAAGAGAGACACAATTTGCAATCACAAACTTTTTATACCCACCTACGAGAGTTTCTGCCAGCAAGATCACCTCTTCCTTCTCTTCCTTGTACACTTAAAATCCTCCCTAATACAGATAGAAGTACTTTACTCAATTCCAGAAGTCTTTCTCAGGCATGAAGTAAATACCTGGACATGGGAAACCTTTCTCAATTTTTTTTTTTTAGGTAAAAGGCCAATGAGTATTCACTCCAAAGGAGCAGGCATCAAAAACACAATAATTTGCAAAGCAAAATTGCTGTTACTCCATTCCTTTCTATGACCTCTGGAGTTTAATTTGTTTCTATAGGTTTTTTTTTCTTTCTTTCCTTTATAATATACATAAATGTGATGAGTTCACCCTTCAATCAGGAACGGGGTCTGAGGTAATGTGATAGTAACGCAGCCTTGCCTAAGCCTCAGCCAAGCCTATGTCTTAGAATCCTTTTTATTAAATCTCTATGCAAGATGACTAGAAGGTTAACTTACTAAAAAATTAAATTAAATTGAAATCAAAAGAAAACACCTTATTGGTTGAATTGGTAACCAACTTTCCATTCTTCGTTTTTTTTGTTGTTGTTGTTTGTTTGTTTTGGTTTGTTTTTAATATTTCTTGTAGTGAATGCATACTCAGCCTAGTTCTGCTTTCCGGGAACAGCTCCTGCTTTCTATCTCACCCAAGTCTCAGAAACTGCGACAGTTTCTATCCGGATCCTTCCTTTCAGCACTTGCTGCTTTCTTCAACTGCTTCCCTGATCTACTGTACAACTCAGAGAAGCACTTCCTGTAGCGTCCAGCACTCATACCCCTGGCTCTTCCCCGCTTCTGCCTCCTGCACAGATGGCTCTTGGATTCTGACTTCTGGGTGAATGACCCTGGTCTCTCAGTCTGATTCCCTCCTGCACATTGCATGTACCTGATAGAAAAATAATTATTTTGCTGTACCTCGGTTATTAAGAGTGATTTTCCTAGTGTTACGATGCTGCAAAAAGGCAATGCAACTTGCTTTGTTAGATCTTTGGTTCTAGATTTTAAAAATCTAAATTGTCAAGAATAATGTGTTAAAGACGGTTTAGAAATTGTATGGGAGATAAATGTAAATTTAATGGTTAGACATTATCGCTATTGTTGAGTATATTATTTACAAAAAGTTACCATTTATTGATCACTTGCTAAGGGTTTGGTGTTATGGACTAACATGGTAAAAACCATCTCATTTAATTCTCACAAGGTAATATTACTCTTACGGGTGATGGAATAACATGTCCAAAAAACTCATGGTCATGAATAAATAGCCATACTCAGAAGCCCACAGTCAAATCCCCACTACAGCAGCTCCTATGATGAAGCTATTTTTCATTGTTCACACGCTTCAGGGTTGTTTCCAACTATAAGCCTGTGGAGGGCCTGGGAGGAAACTCTCACAGATCTCAAATCAGGAATATGCACAAAGGAACCATGAATACCTGTGTTTTGATTAGGATGATAATAATTAAAAATGAAATTATAGAAATGATCTTAGGGAATACTGATTAGACCAATTTAATGAAGCCCCCATCACCACTCCACTAAAAATACATTTTAGCATCTTGATGATTTAATCGAAGATTGCTATACTGCAATTCCCAGCTGCACAAAACCTATTCTCAAGCATGATCATTATAATCTCGTGCTTTATTAAACATCTGAAAGGAATGGCATAATGGTCCTTCAAGGACAGCTCCATTAGGAAAAAAATAGAATAATCTACAGTATAATGTGTTTAAAATGCTTTTTAAAATAGTGTTGTCATTAAGGTGATCAGCACCTGGGTTATTCTCATTGAAACAGCCTGAGGTCTGCTTGATTAAAGAGACAGCTATGCACCCTTTTCCTGGCCCATTAAATGAACCAAAGACATAATCTGCACATGTCTTCCTGTGGACCATTTTCATTAAAATAGAAACCTTCAAAAACCAGTTATGTGTCAGTGAAATCAACTAGGTTGGGAAGTAAAATGATGTATACTTTTATTAGCTGATAAAATGTAGACTATATATATTTCACTTGGAAATTGGTTAAAATGGTCCCAGAATTCAGTTTGATGCTAGATCAGTTGCTAAAAATAAAACATTAGTTTTATAAAGCACGAGTCTGTTATTCTCTGTCTTTCGTTGCCAATACTATGTTAAGAAATTAGAATGAATCTTGCCCAAAAGCCAATTAATATTCCTCAGTCTATGTTTGAGAGTACAGGTGGGACTCTACTAGTCTGAAAAATGAATAATAAGGTTAATAAAACTTACATTTCTATTATGACTAAAGATTTACAAGCACCTTTCAAGTCATATACCATTATAAAATTTTCATACCAACAATGTTACGACTACAATTTTTCAGAAGTAAAAGAAAACTGAAATGATTATGTGACTAGCTGGAGATGTCATAGATTCTAGATGGCTCGAAGAAGATTCCCTGCCAGATCTTAAAACTGGCCCTGGTGTGTAAGTACTACATTTACTTTGTCCATTCATCTGTTGATGGGCATGTATGTTGTTTCCATAGTTTCACTACTAATTCACCACAATAAACATGGGCATGCAGATATCACTACAAAACTCTGACAAAAAGGAATATTAGGGAAAAAGAATGAAATCATGTCATTTGTAGAAAACTGGTTGGAATTGGAGACCATTGTGTTAAATGAAATAAGCAAGACTCTAAATATCAACTATCATATATTCTCTCTCCTATGTAGAAACAAAAAAAAAATTAGAGTGAAAAAGAAGAGGCGACAGGAAAGTAAAGGGGTGATTATTGGATAAGAGGGAAGGGGACCAACAGTAAAGGAAAAGAGGGAGAGAAGGGTATGGGAAGAGTTAAATTAATCAAAGTATGTTATCCACAAGTACAAATATATCAAAATGAAATTTATCTTTCTGGAGAAGGTATAGTCACTAATAAAAATGGTCTACATTAAAAAAATGGCTCTGGGCTCTTTGTACTATGCTATCGTTTAAAAAAAGTTTCCCATTACCTGATGTTTGCTGTACTACCCAAATTCTTTTGAACATTATTACATGCTTTGCAAATGAATCTGTAAATAGTTTGTGAAAAATGAACTTTTTATAGCTCAGTAGGCAGCAGGTAGTGATAACTGTTATCTCCCTGCTGTGAGACTTCGGGCAAGATAGTAAATCTCTGAAACTCAACTTCCTCGTCTTTAACATCTTGAGAAAAAGCAATGCAATTATGTAGGATGAATATTCCCATAACTTAGCACTTAGTGAGTCCTCAAAAAATATTTAATGTACCGCATCTCAATTTGAACAGTATTAGAATGCAGATAGCAATTAAAACTGTGAACATGTGCTTTTATTTATTGCAAAAGTAGGGTTGTTGGAAGTAACATAAATGGAAAGTATATATGGATGGGATGCTCATTTATAAAATGGGAAATGAAAGAAAAGATAGAGATAAGAAAAGAGATAAAGGCAATGGATAAGGAAAATAAGAATTTCAATAAAAATAATGATAGTGCAAATATTCATTTAGCCTCCAGCTCAGAGCAAATAAAGCATTTACATACTTATCACTCCTCCCACTACCTGTGAAGTAGCTATTGTTATTATTGTCATTTAACAGTATAATAAATTGGGGGGAGCAGAAGTTAATTATCTTCCCCAAGGTCGTACTGACAGCAGGTAAGGAGCTAAAATTTGAACCCGAGCAGCCTGACTCCAGAGTCCATGCTCTTGTTACCTTGCTTTTCTGCTCCTGATCAGAGCTGGTATTCAAAGAGAGATCAGAGATGACTGCATACTGAAAATACTCATTAACTGAGCCAATGTCCCTCTTGGAGGCAAAAGCCACCTGAGTGTGATTTGGACGTCAATGGCCTAACGCAGCAGGCCACTAAGAGCTTGGGAAGAGACCACCACGTGGACATTGTCATTCTTTGTGCACTTGCAAAGCCTTCGAAGGATCATTTTGGTTGAGAAGCTGAAAGACATTTTCTCAGCAATCCAGTCCCGACACTGAGAATGTGAGGTAGTCCTTGCGCTGAAAGCTCAGGGAAGCTTGGTTAGCCAGGCTTCCTCACCAGTGTGGTATTATCCTGGTTTTCACATCAGAGTTTTTTGCTCTCTTACCTCATGAACACCACTCCTTTCCCTCATCAGCAGCTATCAAATGGGCATTTTTTTTACCTGTTTACTCTGTAGATCTTAATAGCAGAAGTCTTCAGTACTGTCTTAAGTTGGAAACATTTTTGGACCTGGTTATACCACTGCTGTATGACTCTGGGTGCAACTTTTAACCTCCTATTATGTTTGAAAACTGCTCCAAGAGGACCCACTTCACAGGGTACTTGCAAGGGTTATAATGAGCTTATAGCAGCGACACTATCTGGTATTCCATAAACGCTTGTCAGGTCTGGACTTCAGTAGTAAATACTACATATGAACAGCTAGACAGACTGTTTCTAGAACTTCAGTGCTGGTGAATCCATTTCAACTTTAAAGATGACCTATAAGGCATCTGCATTAAGTAGTTCAAAAAATTGGATATGACATCAGATAGAGGGCCATCTCTTTTCAGTACACCCAACAATGGCTCTTTGCTGTAGCTGCTGCAGCCCACAAAAACGAGTGCAGCCAAAATATCCTGAGCCATTATTATATATCGTTAATGTAACTTTTAGCACTGGAAACAGCTTCTCTGTCATTCTTATGATTAATGACTCACCCGTGTCTGGGCTGCAGTAGAGGTGGGTGGTCTGGAACACAATCACAAGAATTGGTATCAGAATGGGGATTACAAACACCATCACCTGGATCACAAGTTGTAAGACAGCCTGGAAAACTTAGTGACTCAGTGAGGCCCCTTCCCCAAATGAAAAATTTTTTTAAAAAGCTGCGAATGTAGCTCAGTGAAAATACTCTGGGTTCAACTTCCAGGACCACAAAAACAGACAAACAAGCAAGCAAGCAAACAAACAATTCAGAAACTTCCTTCACCTGTTAGGTATAGTCCACGTAAGCTTCATTGACTAAGATTAAAACCAGAGTTAAAATACACTTATCATTTCCAAACAAATAATTTTCTCAATTAGCCCAAAAGTATACCCAAGGAAGACTTTTTTTTTTAATGGTCAAGGGATAATTCCAAATTTAGACAAAAGACGTTCTGGCCAAATTGAAGAGTGATTATGAAAATGAGAACATGTCCACTTAGATACCAGTTTCTAGGAATGTATGATTAAGAAGACGTGTGAAAACCCTAAATAAATATGACTAAAGCTGGAAAGGAAATGTATTTTTAAAGTTAAGGAAATAGTGACCATATTTAATGATCTAGTTAAACATAGAGGTGATACAAAAACTAGTATTAAAACTCAAATCTCAGGTACAAACTTACAAGCAATAAATGCTGATGTTCTATTATGTCACAGTAGGGGGACTACAGTTAATAGTAATATGTTGTATATTTCAAAATAGCTGGAATAGATGATTTGAATATTCTCACCACAAACAAATATGTATTTAAAGTGATGAACATTCTTATTACCCTGATTTTATCATTACACAAAATATACATAAACTGAAACACTGTGCTGTACACCATAAATATATACAACTAAAATAAAAATAAAAGAGACCCTGGAAGTCCTTCTCCCATAATTCCAGTGATTTTTTTAACTAGTATAAATCTGAAAGCATTAAATTTAGAAATATAAAGGCTATTCAATTATTTTATGAATAACTCAGGCCCCTCTTATCCTAGTAGCAAGGAAATCCCAGTTGCATTGGTCTCCAAATTTAAGGGTAGTTTTAGGAAGGACATGTGATTAT
>RJWT010055609.1:0-10059 GCA_004365215.1 Cuniculus paca
CCACATTTTTCAAGCATACTTCATATGACTGCTTTGTTGAAAAAATTCACAGCACATCTTTCATAATTGCAGCCTAAGAGACACTTTTCAACCCTCTGGAAAATAGAAAGAGAAGCTTGTAATGCTAGGAAGAAAAAGACTGATGATGTGACAGGTAGGGGAATAGCAGAGGGTCGGAGGCAGAATTACTTGCCTTTTTATTAAATTTGGATAAAAGTGCAGTAGGGACTCTCTCTCTAAGCATAGTGTGAGGAATAATGAAACACAAGGCTAAGCTACCCTGAACTTAGAAGTTTATTTATAATTTTATAGATTGTTTTTATTTAGAGAAGGAGAAAACCAGTGCCACACTTGCTACCATTTCTCATCCATTTTGTCTTATTTGGGAATGTTCAGGTCCCATTGCAAGTAATTTATTGAGTTTTATTGTTTTCCATACTTAACAGGAGTTTCAAAAACAAATGAGGTTGTACTTCTTAGTTTAACCATTTATCAGTCCAATTATTTAATTACAGGATGATCAAAAATTGCATGATTTTGTTAATTCTTATAAAATAACAGAACAGGAAATAGAAAGATGTCAACTTTATCAAATTTATTCAGTACAAGAATCGAATGACTGAAAAGACACCTAACCCAGCATATCGGGGATAGGGAATAAAGAGAATTCCTGCCCAAGAGATACTCAGGGTAAACTGTTAAGTGGTTTAGCCAAGAACAAGGGAAAATATTACGAGACTGATAGAAGAGTGAAATCATAGACAATCACTTTTCACTGCAGGTCAAAGGTTATCAACGACATATGATTTTATCTCCTAAGGTAAGTTTTTCATTGTCTGGTGACATTTTGGTTGTCACAAGCGGAGCAGGCTGTGGCATGCAGAGGGCATGATGGTCAACACCTTCCAGTGCACAGGTTGGACCTCTCTCAGTGAAGCGTTATTAACTCCTGTGTCAATAGTGCCAACTTGAGAATCACTAATGCAGGGCCTGGGTGTACACCACCTGTTTTTGTGAATCACTTGTAAGATAGAAGTTGTTTTTTTAAGAAATTTTTGTTTATTCTTCCCTTTGATTATAAAGTATTTATAATGAATTAATAAAAATGTATGACATATATAAGCTGCCTGGAGACACTAAATTATGACAATGAAAATAGAGTGTGATAAAAAATGTAGGAATATTTCCATGTTTTAAAAATTTTACAAGTAGACAACACATCATTGGACCCCTTTAAAATCCCCCATCTCTCTTCAAACACACTTACCCCATTGTTCTTAACACTTTCCAATGCAGTTCTGTAAGCCTTTTTTGTGAGTCTCTTTGGCTGTATTATGTTTACCTCAATGTCCTGAATCAATTCAAAACATTTACTTCCATGGTCATTTTGACTTTAAGGAGAAGTCAGAAGTTGCATGTTGCCAGATCTTGTAAATAAGGAGGATGAGGTTACACCGTGCTTTTATGAGCCTACCTTTATGTTGGATAGTATTTGATAGCAGCATTCACTGTGTTTTTCATCACACCTCATAAAGACATTCATGAAACAGGACTCCAAAAACTGCTTCAGGAAGTGTCAAGAATGATGGATAAGTGTGTTGGAAGGAGAGGAACTATTTTGAGTGTGATTAATGGCAATGTGTCTTTTATTGTAATAAATCCTTTAAACTCAAATATCACCTTATGTTTTGATCACACCTCTTACAGCATTTTAAAAATGCTTTTAAAAATCAGACCGACCTGAATTTGAAAGCCATATTTGCCATTCATGAGCTTTGTCACCTCGACTAGATTGTCTTCCTATGTCTGAATCCTCTGGTCTTTTAAATGTTTATGATGGGACTTACCCCACTTAGGTTTTATAAACATTTACAGAAATAAGGCTGTAATGAAATAAGTAGGAGCAGAGCAACACCTTCATCAAAAACAACCTAATCACACTGAATAAAAACTATTTTTTGAAGATACTGTAAAGCAGCTGAAGGAATCAGAGGATAAGCTGTCAAAATTCCCAAACGAAAAAGTTCACTGAGGGAAGTTTTGAATACTGCTTGCCACCATACCCCTAAGGGTTTAATTAGTACATGATATACAATTGAGAAGCTAGGGAAAAAAAAGAATTTTCAATAATTTTACAAGGTAGATAAGGTAAAATGGAAATTTTGGATTTTCAAAGCAAACAGGATTTGAAAAGCAGAGGTGCTTGGAGGACATAAGATAGAACAAAATGAGTCAGGGATCTGAGCCTGCTCGTCAAGGTATTTGCTATGAATTTAGATGCAAGTTGTGATATTAAAAACAAAACAAAACAAAACCTGCAATAAGGGTTAAATGCAATAAAAACTAACAAATTATGCATAAACAGAAAATACGTGGACTAATCTCATATACATAACGTGGAATGAAAATTTCAGCCACTTGATCACACATAAAATGTTAAGTTTATGGAAGTCAGAATGATTGTTTTGCAGGGAAGATAATTACTGCAAGAGTCCACCAAGTTCCTTTAAGGGAGCTGCTAATGTACTATTTATTAATATTGATGATCATTACAAGATGCATGTATTTTTGGGAAAATCACAACCTTTCACTTAACGATTTGTTAATTTTCCATATGTGTGGTATGCTGTGATAATATTTATTTACAGTGAAGTGGAATCATCCATGTAATATTTTAAAGAACAACTACTAATAGGTAAACACAAAAAGCACTTGACATTTTGTCGTTGTTACTGATATTAGGTCATGTCTTTCAATTTAATGCAATGTAAAACACAGGCGCGATGCATGTTTATGCAATTGTATGATTTTTCTGGACACATTTTATTTTCTTTTAATTGCTAAAACAAAGACCTTGGGTTTTGCTGTTTGATCCCAAAACTCAATTTGTCTCCTGTGAAAACTGCTTTGTGGGAGGTAATTTTGTGGCAATTGTTTCTTGTCTGTTTTCCATATTAACAGGGACTTCAGCTAAGCTACATAATCAGAAAGGAGTAGCTTATTACACAAGAAAGCTCAGAAATACTTGTGATGAATCAACACACTTGTAAATCTCCCTTAGATTTTTCAAATAAAAAGTTTCATAACAGTTGACTACTAGTGTCAGTGAGATATTTTCTGCTGAGTAATATCAAAATTACATGACCTCTTCAATTTTTAACAAGAAAATGCTCAATAAATCTCAATTCAAAAATCGCAAAGTTCAGAAAAAATACCCTCCAGCAAAAAATAAAAGTTAATTTAAGTATTTATTTAATTTATCTATTTGGATAAGATGATGTTTCTGAATATGTATGAAATTCTAATACATGAGGAGAAGAAGGCGTGATTTTAACTTGTTGGGAGATTTTTGACTAACACAATTTATTAAGCTATCTACCAGTAAGGAAGCTGTTACATGTCTCCAAATTGAACTGCCTGCTAATCTGTTTCAAATCTAATTATAAAATTTGTAAGTAGACTACATCATTTACTTTGCATATTTCCTTGAAAAACTGTTTTTAAATAAAATTTAAGATGAGAAAGCTTAGGAAGACTCTAACATAATCTTCAGACTTTCTGAGCTCTGCTGTGAAATTGCCACATTCCCTGGATTCTGTTTCATTCTCCTGTTAAAATGAAGTCTATTTTTCAATTATAACATTAACATACGTGCTAAAGAGAATTTGAAAATTAAAAAAATAGTGAAAACAGTAAAAATTTAGTATTACTGCCCAGAGTAACAATTACTGTTAGTTCAATGCAATGTCTATCACTCGATTCTTGAAATACCTGTTTGCCAATATTTGATAATTCTTTATATATATATTTATATATATAGTGTATACATATATATAACTTTTTTCACTGGATATTGTCATATTTTACTGTATAGCTTTCTCTGGTTTTAATGAATGATTATTACACCATATGGTTCAAGCATAATATAATTTTCTGTTGAATATTAAATCGTTTCTAATTTTAACGCATTTTGTGCATAAAATCTATTTCTGTATTGTGACTATGCCTTGGATGGTTAGTTTTTGTTTTCAACTTGACTGGATTGAGAAAATTAATTAAGAATGATTTTGAGGCCAGGGTTGGTAGCACACTCCTGTAATCCCAGCACATGGGAGGCTGAGGCAGGAGGACTGTTGCATGTTCAAGACCGGCCTGGGCTACAAAGTGAGCTCAAGGCCAGCCTAAACTGCATAGTGAGACACTGTCTCAAAAAGACCAAAAAAAAAAAAAAGAAAGAAAAAAAAGGAAATGATTTTGAGTGTATCTTTGAGGATGATTGGCTTGGGGGAGGTAGCAACTAAGGAGGGAATAAGTTGCCCCAAATGTGGACTCAAACCAGTGGTGCTCCAGGTTTCTTCCAAGCTTTTGGCCTCAAATTGGAGCTACATCATTGATATTCATTGTTCTAAGGCTTCCAGTTCCTCAGACTGAGAAACTACTGGTTTCCCTTAATCTCCAGACTGAAGGCCTGACTCTCTGGTCTCTGATTGTGTAAACCAATCTAAGAACTCCTCTTGAAATAAACAAATGTCAACATAAACATACATTCTTTTGAATCTCCCCTCTAAAGAATTCTGACCCATACCAAAACTTCATTAAAGATTACTTGAAGTAAAATAATTGGAATGAAATATATTAAGATTTTGGATATGTTTTCAATTAATCTCCTTTGGATATCATTTATTAATGTGGCAATGAAAATAGGATGGAAGATTCACTTTCACATTTCTTTGTTTACTGAAGACTTTCAGATATTGTGCATAATGTGTTACCTATGACATTTTTCTACTTACTATGTGGACCATATGTTCTTTGACTCAAGAATCATAACAATTTATAGGTACATTTAGAATACTTATCTATTTTGATGCAACAGGAAGCTAGATGAATGTATTGATGGATGGGTAGACAAATGGACAGATAAGGTACAGAAGAAGGAATGAAAGACTGAAGGGAGAAGGGAGGGAGGAAGAGAGAGAGGTAGGAAGAAAGAGACGGGTGCTGGAATAGCGCGCCACTTGGCATTTTATTAATCAGATCTATGGAAATATCTACCAAGCTGGCTCAAAGGAAATGTTTTATAAAGGCAATGAGAAGGTAGTTCAGTGATTACAAACTGCAAATAATTGGCATTAGTGCTCTTTAGAAGGATTATAAGAGTTTTGATTAGAAAGGATCAGCTTATAATATTCACGACCAGGATAAGCCAAGGTTGGAATCTCCCATAGATAATAGCAGGGTGAAAGGAGGAGGAGGTGCTAAGTAATTTTAAATGGATAATTGATTTGGTCAAACAGGCATGAACACAGTTTTTTAAAAAGCCATAACGGTATGAATATTGAATTGAATTTATTCAGGGAGTAAGAGAGTAACTGTAGAGGGTTGTCCAGTGACATCATGATAGAATTACTATTAATTTCTTGAAGATGTATTATGATTTTAGACAACATATTTAAGAACAATGACACAGACGCTTAAATGGTCTGAAATGTTAAATTGTCAGTGTCTGCTGAGAGACCATTAATATAAGAGAAGTTTCCTTTCAATACTAATGTTTGTGACATTAATTAAATAAGTGCCTTGGTTCAGATTCAAGAAAAAAAATTGTCTTATTTGGCCTCTATATTTCACATGTGTTGATGAATACTATCCAAAATCCTAGGTGGGTTTGAGTATTAGACAGACCACGCTGTTCCTTGGTGGATGCTCATCGCTGGCTTTGGGACAAATTGGGAAGCCTGCCACACCGATGGGGATGTTTTCATTTCTAATGGCAGCTTGGCACACCTGCTACTTCAGTATGCTTAGAGGAAACACCTTTGGCATTTAGTACCATCTCCTACGAGGGCTTTAACAGAGAGAGTCAAGTAAATAATCATCAACTAACCAATCAAATCACCCATCCTTTATTTTAATCTCTGCAGAGTACATTAGCCAGAATGAAAAGGAATGTAGCTTAATACTTGTTCAAAATTACAGTGGTTAAGAGAAAAATTTGAAGCGGTGACACACTGTAATTTTTCTTACATCTGTAAATCTGAACTGGGTTATCACACTTGCTTGCAAGTTCTCCATTAAGATTTTCACTCTTCATTATGAGACTAAGCATAAAATGAATAATTACAATAAAGTAGAGTATCTATTTTAATTTTTTATATTGACTATAAAATTTACCTTTCCTAGAGGTGGCACATGTTAAGACTTAGTATTTTTATATACACACTGTCTTTGCTTGAAACAATGAGTAAATGCAATATTCTTCTAATGAAGGTTGTCATATTTGAAGACAAATGACTGGTAAATTGCTAATTTTTTAATCCAAGAAAAGCAGGTCCTGTAGCATTATTCTCAAAACATACCTGAAAATATATCATTTTAGTCCTGAGACAAAAACAAATTTGGCGAATGATCAGAAATTCTTACTACTTTTGTAGAATTGAATAAGCTAAAAGTGATCTATTTAGAAGGAACATAATAGGCATATCTTAAATGATAAAATCCTTCACAAAAAGCAGAAAGTAACTTATTTTGATCAACACTCGTTAGGTCTATTATTTTCTAAAATAACATTAAAACTCTTATTTAAAAGTGCTATGAAATCTGGGATAAATAGCGCTAGACTTGTTAAGATAATACATGACTAATATTTTCATTATAAATTAAGATATTACCTTGCTGTCTGTCTCATAAGTTTTATCATCTGTGTGCCATCATAAAATATGATAGTTGGGAGAATGTTGATAAAGTTAAATTTTTAATGCCAGAATTCTAAGACTCAGACTTTGCCTTTGGTGAATTTAACAACATAGAAATCTCTTGTGAATCTTTCTGGAAAGTAATCTTGGCATTCTGTTTCCAAGTCTGCATTCACCTTCAGACTTCAGCATCTTCTTCATAGATAATGTATAAGGCGAGCACAGTAAACTAAGAACAAAGGAACCTAGTTTATTGCCTGATCTTTGGTATCCACTAGCTGAGGGGACCTGGTAAACTTTCTTCAACCATTAGGATTTTAAACTCCTCATACGGAGCACATATATACAGAGCTAAATAGTCTTTAATATCTGAGTTCTAAAATTCTACTATGCTGCAGTGGATTGAATGGAATAATTTCCCAAAGTGGCACAGAGTCCAAACATACCATCAGTAATGAGAATAAAGTTTGAATCTCTCATGTTCATAATTAAAACAAATACATGTTGCTCTTTTGTGCAATAATAACCACTAAAAACTAAAGATGGAATGTAAGTTTAATTTTCAAATAAACGATACTTCTTATTTGGTTTTCTTCCAGTAAATTCAAGTGTATTCACAGAAATGAATCAGGTCATTATTCATTTAAAAATGTACTTCTCACAACAACTCTGATACTTGAATATTAAAAAGGAGATAGTACCCAAAATAGTGGGATGGATGGAGTCAGGTAAAAACAAAAGTTGACCCATTTTCACTGTGTGCATTTAAATCACAATTTTCAAAGGAATATAGGAATTGTCAGTTTAATTCAATAAAATCAATGTAAAAAGAAATAGTGAGTTCTTGCCAGCTGAGTAGGGCACAGAGAAGGCAATATAGGGCAGTAGTAATTACAATCCTAGGCAGGCAATCAGGTCTTCATTCAAGGTATCTTAGTGGAGATCAGCACATCATGGAAAGTCTTATAAGTAGTTATACAGACAAAAATGAATGCCCTAAAGGTACATACATGGTATTTTCATTTGTCAAGCTCTAGAGAACATACAACACCAAGGCTGAACACTAAAATAAATAATATACTCCTGATAATAATGATGTGTCAATATAAGTTCACTGTTGTAACAGAGGTAGGTCCCTGGTGTGGGATGTTAATAATGGAGTAGGTTGTGCATAACAGAAGCAGAGGCACATGGGAAATCTCTGTACCGTCTGCTAAGTTTTGTTATGATTTCAGAACTCCTCTAAAAAATATAGTTTATTTCAAAATGAGTATGCTCTTTTATATTTAAATAATTTAGGAAGACATGGGGGAAACCTGGGCATGTGGCAATTGATCCTGGCTTCCATGAGAACTGTAACACGGAAGCCTTGGAGACAAGCAAAGCAACCATGGTCATAACTAGATCACAGGCTTCTCTTCTGTTAAATTCCATAAGTATGTATCTGGCCAGAGATTTTTTGCATGACCATAGTGAGAACACGAATGAATCATCAAGTCAAGGGTATCTAGTATTCTCTTTATTCCATGGGGGACACGTTTTAAGACTTGCACCAGATGTTTCAAACTTAGGATAGTACTAAATCCTATAAATACTCTCTTTTTTCTGTATTCACATGCCTATGATGTTTAATTTCTACATTAGTAACATTCATTGACTTCTAATAGCTAATAATAAAATAGAACAATTATAATCATACACTGTAATGAAACACATTTTTGTATGATCTTTATCGCTGTCAACTTTTTTTCTTGTACTGTAGTTACCTTCTTCCGGTGATAATGTAATGCTTATGCAAGATGAAGTAAGGTGAATAACATAGGCATTGTGATATATGTAGCGTTAGGTTATTGTTGAACTTCTAGTACATCAAAAGGAAGACCACCAGTTATATTTGGAGTACACTGGCTTGTGACCTCACCTCACTACTCAAAGTAGGACAAAATATGAAACTTAGGATTTATTTACTTTCCAGTTACAATTTTTGGACTGTGGTTTATCATGAGTAATTGAAATTGGAGGAAAAGAAAACTCATAGGAGGGAATCAAATATATTAGGTAAGAAGAAGTTCACTGGGATCCTTTATCAGAAGGTGGAAGAGCAGAGCCAGTGTAAATGAGAAAATGTTACTAGCTGCCCAATCGCCCCTCTGAGGACAGCATAGGCTAATTGTGAAAGTAACAACCTTACTTACTAAGAAAAGTAATCACGGAAAATGTTACACATATAATGCTAGGGTATTAACACAGTAACTCAGAAACCATACACTTGATAAGCCTAGGATATGGGTATAACTGAATTCCTTTGTGTTTGCATTTTGATCCTCTTTATATAAGAAGAGCAAGAGAAATTCATTATAATGATTTTTATATGGGCACAGTCTGGTTTCAGCCACAATGGTAGGACTAACTTCAGCTATGCTACTCCTGAATAAGGATTTAAAAGAATCACAAGTCAATAAAGATCAACGTTAAGGCCAAAATAAAAAGGCTACAACATCAGAGCTTTCCTGGGCACAGTTCAGGCTGACTGCTTTCCCTACTCACCCCACATTCTGTGAATTCCTTGGACTTAACGACTTTTCATTGATTGCCCTAGAACATTTTTATTGTGTACATCACTGTATTTTCTGGGAGTTTTTTTCAGTAGATGCACTTTCTTTATCACTACACCACGATTGAAAGTACACATCATTTAATGATGCAAGTACTTAAAACTGATTATGAAAATCAGATGTTTCTGTTTCCTAAAAAAAAGAAAATGTTTTGATTCCTCACGTTTTCCTTCGATACTTGTTTCTATATCTCTACTAATCTGTTCACCTGATGCTAATTCCAAAGGTAATACTATTTTATGTATATTCATTTAATGAGTGACTTGTAAATGTTCTTTTTTTTAATCCTAAGAAAACATTGAGTTTTGTATTTAACTTTTCATTTACAATTTTATTTATTTTTTCTTAAAGAGAACCTCGCACATACTGAGGGTTAAAAATCTCATGAAAACTGGATCCATTCCTGAGACCTAACCTGGTATGCGTTGATTTTTCAGTTTTAGCCTTTATGCTGAAAATTTAAACACCACCATATCTTGCTTTCTCTTCAGTATATTCATTTGATTATTTTGTTGCTTCTCTTTCATATTAGAATCTTTTCATAGATGCCTAAGGACATAAAGAAACAGTTTTACCTTGAGACCTAGAAATCTGTCCCAGGATGAAGAGTTTTGAGAGGACTGTAAAAGGAAGTAGCGGTATCACAGCTCTTCAGCAGGTGTGGGAGCTAACATTTCTAGAAGATAATTATTCATAGGACTCAAGAATCAATTGAAGGTATGGATCAAATACAGAGAAGGCATTAAAAA
>RJWT010055610.1:0-10117 GCA_004365215.1 Cuniculus paca
TCTTCTTATTGATTAAATTTTTTAAAAATTGCAATAAAAAATACTTTATCATTAACACTGTAAACATTAAATGTAAACATTTCCCTTCAGTTTTAACATACTTATCCCATCATTCTTGTCACTTTCTGAAGTACTTTTGGAAGATCCCTTTCATGAATGTCTTTAGTTGTTCTGTCATGGCTGTCTGAATGACCTAACCTGATCCAAAATATTTTATGTTTATTTTTCGTTTGGGGAAGAGCCAGAAATACAGAGTGCCAGATACAGTCAATAATACAAAGTAGGACACATTGTAACATTTTTATAAGCCTTCCATTTTATTGGATGGTGTGCAGCACCAGTCACATACTTTTGATCACACCTAATAATGACTCATGGAACATTATTTCCAGACCTGCTTCACAAAGTACATGAATTATGGAATAAAGTAATTATGTTCAAAGTGAGAAGTATTATAAGGAGGATTAATGGCAATGTGTCATTTACTGTAATAACTTTTTAAATTTAAGCACAACCGTATGTTTTGATTATGCTTGTACATAAAATTTTCACATGTTATAATAATCCTTTCTTTTCTTGTTTTCACATGTTAATGGGAATCCTCTTTATTATTTTTTATGACCTGGAATAATCTGCTGTAGGAATTATTTTTTTAATAAATAGTCTGGTATAATTTATCTACAAAAACATAGGAGGTTGCAAATTTAATTTTTATTCTTTTTAGCAGAATTTATGTTTCAGTTTATCAAATAAAATCATGAGTTTTTTTTTATTTGTTTTTTTGTGCCGGGGACCAAACACAACCTGGCATTTGCCAGGCAGGCACTAATGCCACTGAGCTAAATCCCCAGCCCCTATGAGTTTTATAAAGACCTTTAAGTTTGTTTGTTTCAAAATTGTGTATAATATTTAGATATATTGCATATTTATCATTTATAGTTATCATTTTATTTTTTCTTAGCTTTAGTGTATATTTGTATTTTTATGCTTTTGTTCTGTTAACGAACTTGTTTTTCATGGGCTTTATAAAATCAATTTAATAAAAACAAGCTGTCAATTTTTTATTTTATTGCATTGTCATTGGGGAATATAGTTTATAAATTCTTAGTTGTTAAATTTACCTTTTGTCTCTGCATTTTTATGAGTATTTCATGCACAATTAAAATATCACAATATACCTCACAAACATGTAAAACTATTAAGTATTAATGAAAAAGTTTCCAGAAATTATAAAAAGGATGAAAAGTTAACTACCATGATTTAGTTATAACACACTCTAAACATGTACTATATCATCCATCCTATATCCCCAAAATAGGAACAATTATTGTAATAAAAATAAATAAATATAATTTTTAAAGTTGCTATATTTTCTATGACTATAGATTCTTGTGGTTTGAAAGTCTGTCTTCTCCTAAAGTCATGTTTAAATTTAATTATCTCTGTAATTGTAGCAAGTTGTGTCACAGTGAAAAAGAGGTCAGCCTTCAGGAGCTGACTAATGTCATAACTATGGGGATTGATTTGCCCCCTCTTTCTGTTGAATCCTCCCTTTACCCTTCCACCATGCAATGCTGAAGAAGGAGGCCCTTGCCAGATGCCAGCCCCTGGATCTTGGGCTTCTCAGCCTCCACAGTTCTGAGTCAGTATATCTTCATTCCTTGTAAATGAACCACTCTGTGGCCTTCTGATAGAGCAGTACACTAAGAAACGAGTTTTATATAATCAATTTTATTAATATTATTAGTTGTTGCATAAAGTCATGTAAAACATCTGCTCTATTGCTCATGGTTTGAAATAGATAAATTCTCCTATTTGTGCTAAATTATTTATAATTTTATATATATATATATACAATAATATAAAGTTGTATATATTGTTACAAAAAATAAATAATTATACTTTTCTGCAACTGGCATTTCCATACCTTTATCACTATTATTACTTGATTTATATTAAATGATATATTCAGGCTTCAATTATATGTAAACAGGAGTCTAGAGCTTTTGTTAATAAATATCTATATTTTCAAGATTTGTAATATTTACAATTTTCTGTATTCCTAATTTTCTACAGTTATTACCCTTATTTTTACTACAGAAAGGATTCATTGTTTGCTTTATTTTCTTCAATATTTTTATGAGTCCCCAATAATATTTTTTAATTAATTAAAGGCATATTTTCCCTGGAGCACATGTATTTTAAAATGTCTTTACTTTCTTAAATTGACAGATAAAATCACATATCTTTGTCATGTAATGGTAAACATGATATTTTGAAATGTACATGCATTGTGGAACAGCTACGTACTGTGTTTATTATATTACATAATTGCCACTTTGTGGTGAGGTTACTTAAAATTTACTTTCCCCATTTTTAAAGAATGTAATATCATGCCACTACAGTGTCTATGTTGAACAATAGGTCTCTTGAGTTTATCCTTCCTACCTAACTGATATTTTGTGTCCCTTATTAATATCTTCCCAAACACCCCAAGCTCTGAAAAGGACATTCTACTTTCCTATTAAGAGATTAACATAGTTTAAATCCACCCGAAATCATGCAATACATTTGCCTTTCCATGACTGGTTTAGGTAACTTACTACAAGGTTTTAAATATGTCTGATTTCACCAAATTTTGCCACCTTCATTAGTCATTGAGTAATCAAGTTTATTAGATTGCTTTCACCTTCAGAACATTTTCTTCCATTTTGAATCACTAAAAATGTTGTTATAAGAAATTTTAAGTACTAGTTTATTTTCTCATTATATGTAATTATTTGGTCATTGAACTTTTCTTACAAATAAACAATATAGATAAATTTTATGTCTTCCCAGAATATATTTTATTTGATCACATTTTCACAAATAGGAAAATGTCACTTGTATGTTATCAACAATTTTCCTTAAAATGAATGACTGAAGATATGATTTAATAGGGTATAAATCAGAATGAGTGAAAACTTGCAATGCTAAATAAAATTACAATAAATTATCATAAACATTATAATAATTTAACTTGCCTTATAGTTCATTTTTCTTTAATTCAATTGCTGAAAGCACTTCTCATATCATACTAGAAGCACAATTAGCATGTGTTACATATCAATAATGCTGTTGCACACATGCAGGTAAATATTACATTAATGGTAAAATAATCAGTGTCTTATTGTTGATAATACACAAGTGAAATTTTCCCATTTTATTAACCCTATTGTAGATACTATTTACTTGATATTAAAACAGACTAGATTATCCTCAATAACATGTTAGTTTTGTGTCATAAATTTCCTCATTTGTTGTATGGATTTCTGAATTGTTGATTACTTACCTATCTTTTGTTTAAAATTCCAATTTGATCAAGTTCTTCCTTCTCAACATTTTGTATAGCATCATATGTATTTAGTCACTCATGTAAGACATTGTTCCTAATTATTTCCTGCAATATTGCCCCGGTTTCTGAAAGGCACATACCATGCTTCCTCTTAATGAAAATAATGAATATGAACATTTTCTAAGTGTGAAATAAGTTGAAGTTGACATACTCATATATTATATCCTATAGTGTTCATCATATTCTTGACACATTCAGAAGGCCAGTGTTAAAATATTCATAAGTTCTTGGTACAGACAAGATAGTAAATGTTAGTCAAACAAATGAATGTGTGTATATTTTAAGAGCTCATAGGAAATGAACCCAATATTTTGACATGCAATGAATAGCTGGTAAAGCCACATAATAGTTAGAAGCACAGAATCTAGTATTGTAAGTGAGATCTAGCAGTACATGATTCTGGATCTGGTTGGGCTATTGACTTCTCTCACTCTTTGTCTCTTCATGAGACTTTCTACCTACTGCAGGGTAATTGCCAAAAATTGAGATGATAATCTTGTTCCCTTGCTTGTTACCTTCACTAGAATCTTGCCTTTAGGACAAAGTCAATTTCCTTAAATTAAAATTGATCACATATTTCTTTGTCTTGACATTTTCCTGGGTTCTTCCAAACAAGCAGGTATTGGGGTTTTGGGAACCTCCCATGTTGGTTACACTTTCTCTGGAGCATGACTGGTTTTCCTGGTCAGTGCTGGCTAGAGGTATCCAATGGTGGCTATTGGGTGCTCTGGTGCAGGGCCTGCTTCTGTTCATGGAAGTGTCCAGGGGGCTGCTAGAATGCATGCAGAGCAGGTCCTGCCTCTGCCTTCCCTCTGAGCTCCTTACCTGCAAGCGGGCGTCTCCCTTTGTCCGTTGGAATGCGCTCTGAGCAGGGCCTGCCTCTGCCTTCCCTCTGAGCTGATTACCGGAGAGCAGCCTCTGGCTTTGTTGGAATGCGCTCTGGGCAGAGCCTGCCTCTGCCTTCCCTCCGAGCTCCTTACTGGCAAGTGGGCATCTCCCTTTGTCCGTTGGAATCTTGATCACATATTTTTGGCATCAACCCATCCTCTAGTATTACTTGCCTTCTTCTCTGTTCATGGGTTTTTCTATTACTGAGAATCTATCAAGTGATACAAAATAATTCAGGCTCATTAATATCCTTAAAAAATCAAAAATTAGGGAAAAAACTCCAATTGATCTATTATATCTCAAAAGTTTCACATCTTTTCAGTTAAAGGATTAAAACTATGTTTCCAAAGATGAGATCCAGACCACATTTTCACAAGATTCTGAAACATCAACTAATTTCTTTTAATGTTTATAAAATAGTGAAGAAAAAAACTGACTGAACATATACATTATTTTTATATAGAAATAAATAATTATGTACATATTAAAAGACCAATTATATTTGGTTACTAGATTTAATGTGAGCTATACTTACTCTCTACTGCTGGTGGTATGCTTGTTATTCTATGAGTCAGCCCTATGAAAACTACTGCCCTTGAGCCATAACATATAATGATTCTTTTAACTTGTTTACTAAATTACATGATTCTCCTTTTCTTTGAATATTGGATAATTATTAGAAAAATAATTGACTGATCATTGAAGTTCTTTTTCAATTCAAGAAAGTCAAGGTAACCTGGAAATTATAGGTGGGTTAAATACAAATAGAAAATAGTAGTTAAGAGTGATTCTACTCTGATTAACTATTTGACTCAGTGAATAATGAAAAAAGCAGAGAAATAATCAATTGTGCACTTCAGTGCTGACTGGGAATAAAATCCTATTAGAATGCAGACAGACATTAACTTTTGATGATTTTGACAGGAATAAATTTAATTGGCAAATGACTAATTTAATATCAAACAAGCAATGATAATGCCACATATATTTTTATAGCATTAAATTTAGGACAGAAATTTGTGAAGTATATTCAATTTCTAGAAATAACTGGGGTAATTTAAGTGTGTTTCAATTAATACCTTAAATGTTAATTGATGTGATTTAATAATCATCTAAATAAGGCTAAAGTTTAAAGATAGAGCAGCAGCTGGATTTTTTCCCATGAGAAAAGAGGCTACAACAATTTAGAAGTGAATAGGATTATAAAAGTATAAATAACTTTATCAATTATTAAACAAAATAAAAATATTTTTTCTAATTTGGCTCCATACACTTAATAACAGAACAAATATTAAATAAATTTACCATCATCTCATTACTCAAAAACATTTGCTCTCTCTCTCTCTATATATATATATGATTTGCTATATATATATGATTTTTTTCCTATGTATTCATATACCTACACATTTGGTAGTATATAACAAACATGCTATTATCTTATTTTTTATGAAATATTAGATCACTTTAATTATAACTCCATGTCTGAAAATGTATCTATGGTAAAATAGTATGGTTACCATACACGTCAGTGTTTTGTGTATCATTTAGAAGTCAGCACCAATTTACTGTTTTAAAAATAATATATACTTGCAGAGAGGGAAATGAAACAATTCTAATAAAGAATAAAATGTAAGTATTCTCATTAATAATCACATTATATAAAAGCAAATGTTGACATTATTTTCAGGGTTCCAGATATTTTCTGAGAATATAGTGATTACTAAAATTAAAATAATTATTTTATACATTATATAATGCTATATATATATATATATTTCAGTGACTTTTTTTTCTTTCTCAGAATATCTTACAATTGGATTGTAGCAGAAGATGCCCCCTGCCAGTAAATTTCAGTTTGTGTTAGTTGCCCAGGTAGCAGTTTCTGTTACCTCTGTTTCTTAGAAACAGTTGGTTACTGTGATGCATAGCTGGTCACTAGAATGCATATTGTAAGAATCAATCAAAGAAAGCCAAGAAGTCTACCTCTGTACTTCCTCTTTGTAACACCATGAAAACATCCCTTCCTGAGCCTTTGAAGCCTTACATTTTTTTTACTTGTCATTACCTGTCAACATAAAATAAATCTGCCTCCAAACCCAGGGTAATGTTTTTGTTTATCACTGCATCTGGTGATTTGCCAGGAAGACCAACCATACCAACCTCTTTGGTCACTGGTTATGGCCCTCATGGATGGAGCAAAGACTTCTCCAAGTCCTGACAGGAAGGCATGCCCTCAAGACTTCTTGAGTCCCCTCAGAATTCTGGAGGAGGATTCCTGGTTTCCTGTTCAAGTGACTCACGTTGGACACAAAAGGGAGGAGGATGTAGTCTGCCTGCCTGCCAGCCCATAGGTAAGACCCCCACAGGCACCCCAGTTGGGAGTACCAGTCTGTCCTGCTGAGCTGGAGCAGAAGGACAGATTGATTACCTTTCACTAGTTAGGCCTCCCCATGGTTTGATGGAGGGAATGTTTTAACCTCTGAATGTTTACTGAATGATTGTGTGAGGGTTTTAAACAGACAGAAAAAGCAATAGGCCATTCTGTCTGTGCTCAATGGTGAGGAGTTGGATTTCCTCTCCAAACTATGGAGTTGGATTGGGCCCCAACCAGTGGTTCCATGGATACATAAGGACACAATTGAGAACTTACCAATGCTTCTCCTTAGTCGGGATGGTCCCAACATTGCCAATCGGCAAGTAGCCAGGTGGACATTCAAATGGTCTCTCTCCCTGATGAGCCCTCACCTTTTGTCTGTTATACCATCATTCAAGGGTGCATGACATACATGCAGAGAGCTAGAAATGAGAATTAATTAATATGTAGTTAAAATGAAATCAAACTTCTATTCCCTGCATCTGAATAAAAAAGAGATTTATTCTACCTGAGAATTCTACCATGGCAGATAACTCTCCCTCATTGGCCCTTGCAGTTACTTCCAGCACTATAGCTTCACTCCCCACTTCTGACTCATCTACTTCCAGCTAACACCCAAGGTGACTGTCAGCAACTCATTTTGAGTCTATTCAATAAAGAAACATTGCCACATTTTGACTGAGGAATAATTGGACTGTCAGCACCATTGAATGGGATGTCATGGTCTTTCCCAAAGTTCACCTGACCTAGAAGCACAAAATCCAGCAAAAAGAAACAAAGCAACCCAGTCAAGCACTCCTCAAAGACATTAAAGAAGGAGCAAAAAGCCCATGAATCATCGTCACCTAGAAACCTTTTAAGAGACATTCCTTTGACCCTGAGGTCCCTAGAAATCTACAATCTTCTCTTACAAAAGCACCTGATCTCTAAGAAAATCCAGTCTGACAGACCTCCATACCCTCTGGCTAAAACCAATATGTGAGGACAACTGTGGACACAGAAATAAATGCCCTTCAAATTAAAAGATAAGACCACATCCATATTGGTATTCAATCTATGATTTTCCTGGTAAACGAATGAACAGAACTCTCTGCCTTCAAAAGCACCGTCACCTAGGCAATGGGGACTCTTGCCTCTTGCCCCTTCTGCCATCCATGAACTTGCAACCTTGGAGGACATCCCAACAAAACATGAGTTCCTGTATATGCCTGAATGTCCCATACTGCTTCTGGGAAGATACCTCCTCTTCAAATTAAAAGCTTTGAGCCAGTCAACCTCCATTTGTTTAAACCTGCACCTGGCTGAGGCAGATAACTACAGTCCTGATAGTCTGCAAAAGATTCACCTCTGGGCCTGACTACCAACTACACTCTCATAATGATTGAACTCAGAAATATCCTATGTCATGGAAAGCACACAGGCATCCAGCCACACCTCAGCAACCTAATCACCTTGGAACACTCCTCTCGTCCTGGTAAAAAGGTCCAATGGGGATTACAGGTGAGTGCAAGATTTCTGTGCCATCAACAACACAGCCCATCACCTTCACTCTGTGGTTGCCAATCCATGTACCCTTTTGGACTGCTACCTCCAGATGCCACCTTATATAAATGTCTAGATTTAAAAGATGCCTCCTTTTGCTTGTGGATTGCTCTTACAAGAAGACAGGACAAAAAAGACAAGCTCATTTGGCCTATATTGTCACAAGGGTTTAAGAACTCTCCCACTATTTTTAGGAAGATTCTCACAACAGATTTGTCCAAGCCACCAGTACCTTTTCTCCAAGCCAGTTCCATCATGGTCCCCAAGAAAGGAATAAAAACATACATCCAGAGGCTTCAAAACTGCAAAATGCTTATAGAGTGTCAAACTGCTAAACTGCCTGTAAAAAAAACAAGTAGAGCATATCATCCAGTTCATGATATCCGAGCTGTCAATGCCACTGCAGTTGCCCTCCACTGTGCAGTCACCCACAGCCTGCTGGCACACCTGCCCAAACCTAAAGAATGCCTTCTTCTGCCTTTGATTGGCTTCTGTCAGTCAGCTTCTCTTCACCTTTAAGTGGAAAGACACCAGTTCTGAACTAAAAGGTTAACTGACCTGAATTTAACCTCCCAAAGGTTCAAAAAAATGTTTAACCTCCTTTGGAGAAGCCCTCACAGCTGACCATCCTAGTTTCCCAGTACAAAACATCACTGCACTTCTGATTAATGACACTCAAGCTGTCTGATGGAAAGACACAAAAGACTGATGTGATATCTGATAGAAACTGACTATGAGGTATATTGAAAAAAGGTGCAAATCTGCAAACAAAAAGTCAGATATCTGGGATTTAATTCAAAATAGGAACACATGGCCTCATACCAAAGAAAGAGATCATCTGTCAATGACACCAAACCTGCACTCGAAAAAATCCAGTCCAGTGAGAGGGCTAAGCCCCCTCTAGGGATCCAATTGGCTGAAGCATTGCCTTTTAAAGACACTGAAGTAAAGTCTTATAAGGGCTACAGATGTCTATTTGGTGTTTACATGCAGCTACTCAAGCTTGCCCAAGGCATTCCCTACCCGAGCTGAGAGGGCAACAATAGTTTATAGGGTTCTACCATGGAAAAATTATCCCTAGATATGGCCTACCCTCCACCATTGGCAGTGACAGTGGGCCTGCAGTTGTAGCAGAGACAACCAAATAGAAACTACATACAGCATGCAGGCTGCAAAACTCAAAAAGTTGACAAAAAATAAAACATAACCCTACAGAAACAGCTTGTAACTAGCTCCATAAAAATTTAACTATATGACTAGCTATACCTGTAGATACCCTTACATATACATATAATTCAGATGCACATTAACTACCTCTAAAGCTCTTAAACTTTCAGAAATCCAGCATTAGATATGCCATTCCAGAGTCAAAAGAGCCTATCCGGATGATTGCTAGATAATTTACCTGGATCAGACAGTTCCTCTGAAGCTCACTCTGAAGAGATGACACACTCAAAGCCCTGCTCTGGTCACTCTGGATGCTGATCAGTCCATGCACAGCTGATGTTTAAGGACACTGTTCACAGGACTGCTCCATACCTCAATGAATTATTCCCCTTGATTTTTGCACCCTTTCAGGCTGCTTACCCCAATCCTCACTTCAATTTTACACATGCTTGCTTCAATTTAATACATGCTTGATATTGTATAGTCCCCATACTCCTGCTAGCTCTGGTTTTTGCCTCTATGGATGATTGTCCTTTGAGAATAGTCAAGATTTGATGAGTACCCAAGGTACACATTCTGGGGTCAAACTCACTCCCTTGTCAGAGTAGTGTAACCAAACAGATGGGCCTGCATTTCTAAAACCAACTTAGGAGGAAATCATATAATAAGGAAAAACTTTCCAATCGGGGACCTCAGCTAGAACTCATCCTGGGACCACAAAGAGCCCTAATGTTACTGCTTCTTGTTGA
>RJWT010055611.1:0-10134 GCA_004365215.1 Cuniculus paca
TCCTCCCTGTCTCTCCCCACCTAGGACACGAGGTTTGCTGAGCTGCTGGCTCTGGAGAGTGAAGGGGGGGTCCCAGCCCTGGTGGGCCCCAGTGCCTTCAAGATCCCCTTCCTCATTCGGCAGAAGATCATTACCAGCCTGGATCCGCCATGCAGCCGGGGTGCCGATTGGCGGACTCTAGCCCAGAAACTCCACCTAGACAGGTGGGTGGAGATGGGTGGGGATGCACTGAAAAGGCCACCCACAGTCCATCCAAGGCAGGTGGGTTGGCTGGGGTGGACAGGAGACCTGGTGGGCGTGTGCCACATCCTCTAGTGTCTGGGCAGTCAGTGCACGTGGCCGAGGGGAGGCCCTGTCTTTGGCTAGGCGGGAGATGGGAGGTGGCAGGCTGGGGTGAGGCCACGCCACTGATAGGTTTCCTTCTTTCCACAGCCATCTCAGCTTCTTTGCCTCCAAACCCAGCCCCACAGCCATGATCCTCAACCTGTGGGAGGCGAGACACTTCCCCAATGGCAACCTCAGCCAGCTGGCGGCAGCAGTGGCTGGACTGGGCCAGCCAGATGCTGGCCTCTTCACAGTGTCAGAGGCTGAGTGCTGAGACCAGCCAGGCCAAAACACCTACACTCTCACCAGCTTTGGCACCCGCCAGGGACAGGCAGAAGCCGGACAGGGGCCCTACCCCACACTGGGGAGAGCTGCTTGGACAGGCCCCCTCCTGGCCAATGTTGTCCCTTAATGCTGGTCCTTCAGACCCTGCCTGAACTCCAATTCCTCCATGGCCTGCCTAGCCGGACAGGCACAGCCGCCTGCTCACTCTGTCCTAGCCCTAGGTCTCTGGGGGGACAGTGCCTGGAGCCTGGGCCGGGCCCAGCCCACCTGTGTGTGTATATGTGCGTGTGATGCTACCTCTCCTCTTGCCCCTGGCCAAGGGCCCCGCATACACACGGCATGCACGCACACGCTGGGCTCGGACATGGCCCCAGAGCTCCTGCCAGAGCTGGGCCTTATGCAAACATTTCTGTGCCTGCTGGGGAGGGGCACAGCCCCAGTTCTTCGGGACCGAGGGCCCAGCCAGAGAGGGGGCTGCCCCTGGATTCAGGCACACAACCACCACACAGGCATGTGCCCACGCATGCCTTGTGTGTTCATCTGACACACACCCACTCCTGGGTCATGCAGACCCCACCGCCGCCACCACACACATCTCCCGCTGTCACCCAGAGGCCGCTCACGTCTCTCACGCCCAGTGTCGGTACACATCTGCCTCTCACATGCTGCCCTCTTCCACCCACCCAGGGACACCCAACAGCTCCTCCCTGATCCTACCCCTCTGTCCCCAACCTCGAGGTGTCCTGCCTGGCGGGGCGTGTGAATATGCAATGGGAGTCCCGGGCTGTACAATGGCGAGTGTGTGTGCCATGGTGTGCCCGTTCCTGGGGCTGGCCAGTGCCCCCGTGTGGGGCCTGTCGTGTGAAGCTTGTGTCCTGACTCTGTCTTAAGTGCTTTCATGCACTTACACTTGGCCTTATGTACACAGCCTTGCCCAGCCGCCGGGGCACGTAGGGATTTTAGCGGACGTGAATGTAAATAAATTATATATATATATTGCTAACCCGTGTGCTACTTCTTTTGGGGAAAGCCAACAGGAGGGTGGCAGATGGCCACAGAGGGGTCACATAGAGGTTGTTCTGGGAGTCCTGGGTGGCTGGGCCCAACCCTGGTCCAGGAAGGCTGGGGCTGAGTTACTGTGATACCTGGAGATTTCCTCAGACACGGGCCATCTGAGCAAGGCGACAGGCGACAGCAGTGACCAAAGCTGCACCTTTCCCAGACCCATCTTCTGACTGCAAGAAGGTGACCACACAGCGAGGGGCCAACTCCCGTACTGTGGCAGCCACAAGACTGGCAAAGCTGTGAGGGAGAAGGGCTAAGGTTAGCCTGGGCCACCAAGACTCTCCCTGGCCCCACCTGCCCACGCTGTGCTGCCCGGCCCCTTCATCCAGACTCACTGAGGATGCACCTTGTAGAGGGTCCCATCCACTCCCACAGACACTGTCAGCTCCTCCAGGCCCCGGTTCTCCCGAATCTTCTCCACAACAGCAGCCACACCTGCCCCGCAGAGTTGGGCAGCCCGCCGGGACACAGCCTGGCACACCTCTAAGACTATCAGGGCATCATCTGAGGTCAGGGGCAGCCCCAGATCCTCCAGGATGGCTCGGACCTGCCGCAGGGCCAGGCTGTCGCTGGGGGCCAGGAAGGAACAGAACACAGACATGGTTCTGTGTTAGCTGCCCTGCACCCCATCTTCGAGACTCCTTCCGCTTCGTCTTTCAGGTTGGACCCCACACACCAGCAGCCAGCACTCCCTTTGTGGGCAGACAGACTTCTTTGGGGACTGGGGAGGCAATTCAGGCCTCAGGTACCTTTCAATCTCGGAGAGAAACTTGGTCTTGAAGATGTCCCTGGTCTGAAGGCGCTGGGTCTGCTGGCCCCGGAAGAGAACGCCAAGGCTGGTCAAATGTAAGAGGATGTGGCGGACAATCTCTCCCAGGTACATGCCACTGATCATCTTCTCAAACCTACAAGAACGTGTGTATGTGTGTTTGCCTAAGGAAGAAGACCCCACCAGCTACCATCACCAGTGCCAGCCACTGGCAGCCAGCCCTGCCCAGGCCCAGGCCACACCTCTGCTTGCCAGGATTGATGGATGCCTGGTCCACCCTCACATCAAAACAGGTGCTGAGCATGCCCAAAGAGCCATCATCCCCAAAGGCACCCCACTCCATGTTGATGCACATGCGGCCCGAGTCCCCAGCCACACCTGCCACATTCCGGAGCTCCTCCATGTAGCAGGCATTGGTGCCAGTTCCTGCAGAGGCCAGACAAGGTGAATTCATTTACTGACACAAACAAGGCAGCTCTGAGCACTTACCATACCACAGTGATAAAACTTACGGTCCTTACTTCATCTTCCTGCATTCAAAACTTGTCCCTGGTCCCATTCCTCCCTCCTTCCTGAAGTCCCTAGTGAAGACTCTGCTAGCACCAAGGCCTTGAGGCCTCCATGACTTGCCCTGCCAGCACCACCATCAGTGTATCTACCTTGTTCCCTAAAGTGCTCCCACAACACCCATCAGACATGTCACTGCTCTGGGAGATGTGCGACAGACCCACTATCTGTTGGTAAAAGGCCAAAGCTCTCAAGACTGGCCTACTAGGCCTTTGGTCAAACTAATTGCTAGTGGATCAGTTGCTGGAGACATGGAAACCCAACACAAGGAAATGCAAACTGGCCAAAGTTGGTCAATGAACGGTCAACTCTAACAATGTGTGTATGAGCCTTAATAGAAGCCAAAGGACAGCATAGGGGAGCCCTGGAGCACCATGTGTGTATTGCTCCCTACAAGTCAGAAAAGTTACAGACAAGAAGTGATGTTTGAGGTGGGCTGTGAACCCAAGAGGTACAAAGAGAAGAGAAAGACATTTTAGGCAGCAGGCACAGCCTGTATAAGGCGTTTCCTCCCTCTGCCTATAGATTTCTAGCTTTGGTCAGGTAGACTCCTGCTGGCCCCACCTAAATTCCTCTGTTCAGTAGTTTACTCACACAGCAACATGGATATGCCTTTCCCAAGCACCTACCCATGCTAAGCCCTGTGTTCAAGAAGTTCCCATCCATGGGAGGCACCATGCACCTTATCCTCTAAGAGACCAGTGCCCAAGCAGCTTGAAAGTCCTCTTCTGATACCCAGAAAAGCTTCTCTTCAAAGCTTTCATTTCAAGCCCCACTTTCCCATTTCAGCTTTGTTCCCATCTGTATGGGGAGTCAGCTGTTTTCTGACCACATGTGCTGTTCTGGGCCCAAACTCTGCTGGATGGTCAGTTCTGAGAAGGCAGATTTCCCCTTCTTTCATGTGTTTTCCTGTTCCTTTTTCTAGCTAGAAGCTGGCTACAGGGTAGGGTGCTTAATAAAGATTTAAAATCTTAGGCTGCTGAAGGATTCTCTGAGCTCATCAATCCCTACACCCAGCCCAGTTTCGAACACTGAGTATGAACCATGAGCTAGGCACTGTGCCACCCCAACCTTTCTCATTGCACCTTCATGATTCCTTGAGACAATCATTGTTATTATCTACATCTTAAGATGAGGAAACTTAGGCTCTAGTGACTTGCCCAAGGTCATACAGGTAGAAATGGCAAAGCTAGTATTTCCACCCAAATCCATATGACTCGAAAGCAGAGATTCATTTGCTGGATGGGCAAACTGAGGCTCAGAAAGATTCAGTGACTATGAATCTGTAGCTGAGTTGGATTAAAGAGCCCAGTCCCAGGCTCTCAGCCAGACTTAGTGTTTGAGGCCCTATCAGGTCAGACAAGTATAATCCCACAACCCCAAAGCCAAGGGAACATCCAACCTGTGGAATTGACAGGAGGCAGCAAATTATCAGGAAGTAGGTCATGAAAGGGCAGGGCCCTCCTCACCAACAATGAGACCCATCTCGCATCGGGGATCCTCATAGCCACAGGACATCATGGTCCCCACTGTGTCGTTGACAATGGCAACCACATTCAGCTCCACTGCCTGCACACAAAAGGATGCTGCTAGTTACTGGGCAACAGCAGTCGTCACAGCAACCAGCACTGGACCTAGAGGTCTCTACTGCAGAGGGCCCCCCTTTCAGGAAGCAGAAGACCCTTTGGTCTCCTCAAGACCTGCCATGATCCCAGAGCATCCCTGGAGGCAGACTCCTACCTGTCTACGCCTGATGGCTTCCCGCAACAGATACACTACGTCTTGGCCCTCGCAGCCTGATGCATTGAAACCCTTAGTCCAGTTCAGAAGGATGCCCTGGATGGGACCAAGAGGGGACAGAAAGCTGAATGATCCCTTTAAATCTCACTCTGCCTCCTCAAAGCCTACTTCCCACTGAAGCATATGATTCCTGTCCCCACCTCAAGCAGGATTCCTTGCCCATTTTGCCCTGCAGTCACCCTCCTACTCTCTCCCAGCTCCCCAGGAGGTTTTCAATGTGAAGAGACCTATTAATAATGATTTGACCTACGTCTTCCATTATTAGTTCCAGGATGCTCAGATGATCTGAGGGACTGGCCATTTTAAGACATTTGCCCAGAAGGAACAGCCCTTCCTAATTGGGTTAGGAATGAACAGAGCTGGGAAAGTGAATGCTATCTGTAAGAAAGAGGAGGACAGAGAAAGCACAAAGGCCCAAATGCCTTCAGAATGCACCCTTTCTGAGAGAACTTGCAAGAATCACTTGAAAGGAAGGAGTAAGGGATGGACTCGTGTCAGTGCGAAATTCACTCCTTTGTTCCCGATATGGGTGAAGGACAAATAGAAAAGCCAGACATCTATGCAGGATGGGTGGGGGCAAGACAGACACAGTTTTATTGTGAGCAATTGGATTTAGAATACTGACAAAGGGGCTTAACTGTACCTGAAAAGGATTGTCCTTTTCTTAGTGTGCTTTTCTGAAGAGGCAGAGAGAATGGGAATGAGACTATACCTGCCAGGGGAAATGACTACTCTGTCCAAGGCAGAAGCACCAAAAGCAGATCTGAACACCTTCGGAGCAGGAGATTTTTTTTTTTTTTAAGTACTGAGGATTGCACCCAGAGCCTTTGCATGAAACTACATTCCCAGTCCTCTTATTTTATTTTTTAAATTTTGAGGCAGGTCTTGCTGAATCTCTAAGTTACTCAGACCAGGCTCGCACTTTCACTCTCCAACTGCCTCAGCCTCCCAGAGTGCTGGGATTACAGGCGCGCCCCACCACCCCTGGATGGCTTTGTTTTGTGGAGACAGAGGTCTCACTGTACTGCCCATGTTGGCCTCAAATTCCTAGGCTCCAGCAATCCTCCTGACTCAGTCTCCAAAGGGACTACAGGTGTGTGCCCAGCTGGGGAAGGAGATTTGGGAAATAGTAACCAACCTTTTTCCCCCTAATATATTGCCTTGATCTCTTTTCCTATTGTATAGCAACTAGAGTGTTCTATGGTCATTATCTCAAAAACAAATGAGAGGAGAGAGAGACAGAGACAGAGAGAGACAAACAGATAGTGACAGAGAAAGAAGAGAAGGAGGAGGAAGACAAAGAGGAGGGAGAAGAGAAAAAGGAGGAGAAAGAGGAAAAAGCAGTTTGAGAGAGACCAGCTGATGACTAATAGCTAAATTTCCCTGCTCCCAAATGAGACAGGATCTCTGGTCTGGGGAAGGGGAAGCAGAGCAGAAATCAAACCCAGACCCAGGTTTTTAATGGCTTCCTGAGAAAGGTGTCCTATGCCCTCCTTCCTGAGCTAAACTCCTCTGGAGGTGGGTGTGAAGAGGGAAACAGAAGCGATCTGAGCAATCCACAAGCAGAGGACACTACCCTTCTGCAGGTATCAAGGGAAGTACCAAGAAGGTATCAAGATTGGAGACGAATGGGCAGAAGAGGGCACCCAGAGAGCTACGGCCTGGGCACATGTCAGATTTGCTCCTTTGTCTGCACAGAAAGGATGCTGTGGAGCTGAGAGGAGTTCCTACCTAGGAAAGGGACTCCCTGCACCAATTAACATTAAACATTTACCCCTCAGAAGAATGAGGACTCTCCAAGTTCAGTGGCTCACATCTGTAATCCCAACACTCTGGGAGGCTGAGACAGAAGAACTGCAAGTTTGGGCACAGCCTGGACAACTTAGCAAGAGCCTATCTCAAAACACAAAAAAATCGGGGTGGGGTAGCTCAGTGCAAAGGTCCTAGGTTCAATCCCCAGTATGGAGGGGGGTGGAGACTGTGGGCTCAAAGACTCAACATAGGAATTAAATTTAGTTATGGACAACTAATCAGACTGGGTTTCTTGGATGTCTAGACCTACACACTGAGTGATACCCCCTCTTCCCCCTTGCAAGGTATAATGAAAAGGAGCAAGGATGCTTAGCTGGACAGTCAGCAGAGGGAAAGAGGCAACTGTGCCATCCAAAGGGACTTTGGTGGAAAGAAAGGGAAGGAGTGGAGTGTTGAAGAGAGATAAGAAAGGAGGAGAGAGTGAAAACTACACCCTCGGGTTGATAGTAAAGGGGGTAAAGCTTCATTTCCCACAGGTCTCTAAGAACGCAGACACCTACAAGAGCAGGGTGCTCCTCGGCACGAGTGGCTCCTGCACAGAAGCTGGAGATGTTGATTCTGGGAGCTTGGGCTAGAGGCCTGGCAGTACTGTTTCTGTGAAAGGCTTCAAGTGTTTGCATTGAGAAGTCTGTGATATGTGCCGAAGGATTTGCTGGGGTGTGTGGGAAAGTTGTATCTAGATCTGTGCCAGTCATTCTGCTACCCCAATTGGGTACCCAAAGCTAAGCCAGGCACTGAGAAGGAAGCAAAACAAAACAACAACAAAAAACAAAAACAAAGGAGCACAGCCTCTCACCCCTTCCAGAAAGAGGAATAAATACAGCTTCATGCAGGACCCCTAAGCCAGAGCACTAGTGCCACGGCTTTAATGGGAAATCTTTCCTCTGATCAACACTGATCTAGGCCTGTGTTGCTCCCAAATGCCCCAATCCTAACCGTGGGCACATGATATCTGGGGAATCTGAGGCTATGTACAGGCCCAGCCCATCAATGCTCCCCCACTACCATCACTCAAGATCATTCCCTGGCCTTTCGCCCACACTGTGAAGGATATGTGGGTGGCAGCCCTCAGAGGGATCACTTTTCCTGATGCTCCTTCCCTTACCTGGTCCAGGCCAAGCTGCTTGCATGGGAAGGAAAAGGTGAAACCCAGGGGGAGGCTCTGTCCCCTCAGGCCTTGCTTCTGCTGGAAGTCTACGATGCAGTCCACAATGTGGTCAAAAAGCTGCAGGTGGGGAAAGTCAGGCAGTGGGCTCCATCCCGGGCCTTCCCTACCTCTGACACTGGGGCCCAAGCAGTGAGTACCTGCTGCCCAGATCCCTGAGCCACACACTCAGGGATGGAGTAGATCTGGTTGATGATCTGCACACCTCCCTCGGTCACGCGCACCAGGAGGACCCGGAAGTTGGTGCCCCCAAGGTCCAAAGCCAGAAAGTCCCCTCGTTCTGTGGGGCAGAGACCCTCAATGCCAGGGCACAGTTGGTATAGCTCCATGCTGTGATCTGCCCTTCCACCCATATCTCAATGCTACACTTAGGCTAGGTCCTTACCACTGCCATCAGGTGTGGCCCGTACATATGTGGGCAGCATTCGGAGGGAGGAGGGCTCCCTTCGCAGTCCCTTGGCCATGGCCTCCCGCATCTGTGTCTGCACTGCTGCCAGCTGCTCACGGCTCAACTGGAATGGTGCTAGAGTCTCCTCCAGCAGACGTCGGTGGTAGGCCAGGCGGGCTGCCACAGCCGTCACCATTGCCACACCCCGGCCACCTCCATCCACAGAAGGGATAAAGGAGACATCACATTCTGAGGCCAAGAGCTTCACCGTCTCCTGTAGGATGCTCTGGAACCTATGCAGATATACACCAGGTGGACCCAGCTTGGCATCTGACCCCCAGGACTTGACTTAAAGTCCTACCAGTTTAAATAAATTCAGTCCTGAATCTTTTCTACGAACCAACCATACATCCCATCCCTGGATGACCCCCTCAGGCACGCACACACACAAAAACTTCTTTTCTCTCTTTGGATGTCTCCTGGCACCACACAGCCCAGTCTGGCCCTTGCTCTGCTTGGGTGCCATTTGTACCCACTGGCTTCTGTGCATGATTGCACAGCACCCTCTTTGAGTGTGTATCACAAACACACTTTTAGTAGCCAATGAAGTTTATCTGAGGTGCGATTATTGCTAACACATGTTTATAGTTTATGGTCTCACAGTACCTGGGGTGCCGCTCAAGCACTCGGCCTCCAGTGGCCACAGTGACCTGGAGTGTCTGCTGCTCCCGGCTGTGCTGGAGGCGGGACAGGATGGCGACCAGGGCAGTAGCACAGAGCTGGGCAGCCCGTGAGCACACAGCCGCACAGACGCGCTGTACAAGCTCAGCATCTGAGGCCTCTGGGCGTAGGCCCAAGTCCTGCAGGATGGCCTGGACACGGGCTGCCCCAGTGGAGGCGCTGGGGGCAGGCGCCAGAGTGCTGGTTTAGGACTCAAGTAGCCCAGTGGTTCCCCATCCCACCAGAGCCTCATAGCCACCTCAGGGACAAAGTATCCTCCCTTCTCCCAAGCTGAGAATCCCCTCGTTTAAGCTGCTTGCTTCTCCAACTCACTCCTCCATCTCAGCCACATGTTCCAGGAGGATGCTGCCTGGGCTCAGCAAAGCAGGAGGGGTGTAGCCACCAAACAAGACCCTGTTCTGGGCCAAGTGGACCAGCACCAGCCGCACCAGTTCCCCCAGGTACAAACCCCCAATCATCTTCTCAAACCTGCAGGTGGGAAAGGGAGATAAGATCTGAGTTTGCCTGGCTCCACTTCCAGAAGCCCCCAGACAGAAATCATTTTCTTCAAGATCCCCAGACTAGAGGACCCAGAACCAAATGGCCTGCCAGAGGACAGGTAGACATTTGTTCACCACCACTCTTTACTTAGGCTAGATTCAGGGATTTTTGGGAGGGGCAACAGGACCCCAGGAAGGCAAGGTCACCATTCTCAACCCCCAACCTTTATCAAGAATAAGGAAGGGCCAAGAGTTGAAACCTTGAGGCCTTTCTTCTTTGCGCCTGGCCAGAGTCCCCCAGGAGGCAATCTGGAGACGCTATGGGCCTGATGCAGGGGCAGCAGAGGGGTGGGTCAGAGCAGTGATAGAGCCTAGAAGAGAGTCAGGTTCCCGCCCGCCAAGCCACCTCTGAGCACCAGGATTCAGGGATGCATGGTCCAGGGCATGATCAAAGGTGGTCAGCACTGGACCCAGCGTCCTGTCGTCATTGAAGGAGCCCCATTCAATGCTGATGCAGGTGCGGCCCCGGTCCTCGTCCAGCACTGCCACATGTCGTGCCTCCTCCATGTAACACGCATTGGTGCCAGTGTCTAGTAGGAACGACACCCGTTAGGGCCTGCTCACTGGGCAGCCGTACCCCTGCTCCTCACCAACAGCCTGTGGCTCACCTACAACAAGGCCGATTTCACATGGCCCAACACCTGGCTCACAGCCCATCATCGTGCCCACTGTATCATTT
>RJWT010055612.1:0-10121 GCA_004365215.1 Cuniculus paca
TTTTTTTCCCTTCCCCTTTCTATCGCCTCTTTTTCCTTCTGACCCGCCCACATGAAAAATCTTAGTTTCTACCCCCATTCTACTCCCCCCAAATTCCTATATATCCGAGAAGCTAAAAGGGATCTTGGCTCTCCTAAAAGAGCTGTCTTTTCTGGATTTATGTTTGCTGCAGTCAATCAGGAAATCATACTTAAAAAGCAAATTACTTCTGAAAATTTTATATGCCATGAACAAATCCCATGGATTAACAATTTCCAGACATCAACCCTTTCACCTTGGTAGTAATCCAGGCTTATGATGGAAAAAAAACTGAGAAAAACAAGAATTAGAAGGACTGTTTTCTCTATTAGCTTCCTTTATTTGAGAATAAAACCTCCCATGCAGTCACTGAATTCCTCTCCCCTTACCTCTGTGTAAATTGCTTGAAGAACATCATAATTTAAATGTTATTAGTCTCTGATGCTTAAAAAAGCTTTATTAAAAAAAAGCTTTATTATTTGAGAATATGATAAAAAAGGCTCAGCACTGTAAATCCAGAACTCCTGGAGCTCAGTGGCACAACTGGTTAGCATGCAATACTTATACAGAAATTCTATAAACTGTGGTGTATGTTATATATTTTTAAGTTAACAGTCAGGGAAATCAAGCTGAAAGCATCTGGGGCATGACCACCCTGTTGATTTCCAGTCTCAGTATTCTTTGCAAGTACACACAGCCCACTTTTAGAAGAAGAGCCCATGAATCCTAATTCTCTCTGCTCCATGCACAGGTTCATTAAGTACTAAGTGATGGAAGATCTGAAGTGCAGTGGCAGAGTGAGCAGTCCTTTGAATATGAGAGGATACGCAGAAAAAGCAAACTCTAGCATTTGATGGAGCTCACAGATTCTCAGAGGAAAACAGCTGAGTACCAGTGGGTGAAAAAATGGGATGCAGACAGGCCATCAGCAAGTGTTCAAGAAACCAAACTGAAGCATGTGAAGTTATATGATCTAACAAAATGTAGGTTGGTTAGTAGTCTACCTATAAAGTGACTTGACAATAAAGAAAGAAAAAGAAACATATAATTTCTTTCAGCTCTCACACTAGGGAGACAATACAATGTTTACACATGCGTGTCTGATTTATTTTACTTACAAGTATGGTCTCAAGTTGCATCCATTTACCTATAAAAACCTCCAGTTTATCCTTCTTTATGGCTGAGTAGAACTCCATTGTATAAAAATACCACATTTTTTTTTTATCCATTCCTCAGTCAATGGGCATTTAGGTTGTTCCCAAGATCTAGCTATTACAAACTGTGCTGCTATAAACATGGGTGCACACATATGGCTGAGGTATGATGTTTTTAACTCTTCTGGGAAGATACCCAGAAGGGGAACAGCTGAGTCAAATAGGACCTCCAATCCTAGTTTTTTGAGGAATCTCCGCACTGATTTAGGAAGTCTTTCTTAATTACTTAAGTTTCAGTGATTCTCTTCTCAATGAAAGATTTATACTTCTGCACCCTTGAGCCTGTGATGGATTTGGGGGGTTGGGTTTGTGATGATTTCTGAGATGCCTTCAAGTATTGGCCCTGTACAAAGTACAGTGGTACCTTGCTTCGCAAACTTGATTCTTTCTATGATTCTGGTTGCAAACTGAACTGGAAGGAAGAGAACAATTAATTTTCCCCATAAGGACAACACTGAACCTAACCACTAAATTTGGTGCATGCCTGTGATTATAGGCATGTGCCACCAGGCCCGGCCAAAATTTAAGATTTTACAAATTTTCTACTCTACTTATTTGCCCCTTATTCGCACTATAAATCTGGCTAAAAGCATGCAGCAGTGTTCCTCTCATAGCCTGAAAATTGGGTTGTTTTGAAATTTCACCTAGCAGGTCAATTAGTCCTCTATCTTTAATCACAATCTTCTGCAAAGTCTCCAGATACCATCCTTTCTATCCATACTTCTATTATGATTCTGGTTTTCTGAGTTCTGACCAGAATCACCTATTAAGTTCTGTTTATAGCATTCTACGGCTGACCCAGCCTGCCTCTTCGAACCTTTCTAAAATTCTCCTGCAAATCAGTTTCAAAGGCTTCTAAACCATATCATCAGCTACAGTCATAGCAATGGTTCCACTCCCAGTATCAATTTTCTGTGTAAGTCAGTTTTCCCACTGTAGGGAAACAATACCCAATAGTCACAATTTAAAGAAGAGGAGGTTTAATTTGGCTCATGGTTTCAGGGGATTGGGTTCATAGATGACTGGCTTTAAGGCAGATACACCATGTTAGGGCATTGTGGAGCAAACTTGCTTAGTTCATGGTGGCTGGGAAGCAGAGCAGGAAAACAGTACCAGAGAGGAAGGGGAACAGGACCATATATAGCACCCAGTTGTGCCCCCATAACCTACTTAAACACACAACCATAAGTGTGCTTATTAATCGGCTGGAAATTTCTTACGTGAACCACAATGATACAATTAAGGTTAACAGTCATAGAGAGAGAGAGACCATTTAGAGACCATTTTTTTTCAAATATAACCACAGTAGCTAACACATTAAATATATTTAGAAAATAGGACATAAAATGAAAACAAAGAAAAATAAACTCCAAGTTGAGAGATCAAATGAGAAAAAGATCTAGACTGTAAAAACAGTCTAGATCTATTCCCACCATGTTAATTTGTTTTGTTAGTACTGGTTTTTCTCTGTTCTCCTCTCAGCGAGTATATCTTTGGCATCGAAGACTGTAACAGCAAGTAACTGGAGAATTGAGTGCCTACATGTTTTAAGCAATCTGCCCAAACAAATGCATCATATCATTTTGAGGAATTCTTAATACTCAGTTGCCTTGTGCTTTTAGCAGCTATAATGTTCTTGCATGAGATGCTAACACTAATGTGAAATAAAAAGTCTTTCTTAGATCATCCACTGGAAGCAAAGTCTCTGTCAAACTGTTAATTTAAGCAACAAGGTTTCATGCCCCTGGGTCTGACATACTACTTTAGTAATGAATCTCTGCATATCACATCCACATATGCATTTTGAAGTATTCTAATGTAGCAAGTGTGCCTTGAGGTACAGTGTGCTGTATGTACATTTGATATACCTGAAGACTGTCAGCTAATTTTATCAACATGTTCTGCTCTGACCTGTAATCATTTATGTCTGTACAGTAGAATAAAGTATGAGATACACATATTACCTAAAACATACACGTATGTTTGTGTGTGTATTTCTATGTATGGGCATACACAAGGAATATGGTCGGATTAGGTGGAGCTGGGCCCCTCTGAACTAGAACTCCTACATCCTGGCATCTCTTGGAGTGATGAAAATGAGCACCTTTCAGTAAAGCAGAACTATTTGCCTGGCTACTTGCCCTTATCGGCTCTCTTAATTACTTCTCTTATGAAATTTTTAAAAATTATTTTGCTTATAGTTAAAACTCAGGTGATGCTCTATATTTTTTGATCTTAATGAAAAACTGCATCTATTTGAACATTGATCTGGCAATAGCTGCTATGGTACCTCAGCACCTTACAGCCCAATGTTTAATGCACATCCAATAGTCTCCATTCTTCAGTGCCAGGGGAGGATGCCAGTGTGGCTGTGGCCAGAAATATGATCCATTGAAACACGGTAGCCAGAAGCATGCAGGCCCTTAGGTGGTGACATCATATTAATGCCATGGTACCCAGTTTCAGATACTGTAGGGGGAAAAAAAAAGCCTCACCGGAGTCTGATTTGTATTATTTATGTTTTATGCTATGAAATGTTATACATTCTATGAAGCAGCACAGAGCTAGCAAGTAAGCTAGTGCAGTGATGGTGAGCACAAGGTTTGTGGATAAATTGGCTAGATTCTAGGGTCTGCTGTACTGTAGTTAAAAGACCCAAAACAACATACTTTACCAGCAGTGTACCTTATAAGTTGTAATAATCCATATTCCTATCACATAATAAGCTTCTTCAATAACCATCAAACTATTATTCTTTTCATGCATTAGTTACACCACCTGTAAGTTTAAGCCCAGCATGAGTGATTTAGTAACTCAAAGAACACTATTCGAAAAAAAGAAAACAAAATGGCTGGAGATATAGCTCAGTGTGAAGGTCCTGGGTTTAATCCTCAGTACTGCAAAACAAAACAAAATGAAACAAGGTAGAAAATCATAATGCCTATCCTTGTGTGGATTTGAGTACATGTAAAACACAAGTTATTTCTGATAACTCTACTTGACTTGCTGACCCTGAAGACACCTGAAACTCACCATTTGTGCCTGGTCCCCTGAAGAACTCTGGATAGTGAGGTAAGGGATGTAAAGTGATGAGAAGCACAAAAAGAATTGGAGAAGTAATATAGTAGATCAGAAGGTGGTAAATCACAGTCCAAAGACCAAATCTAGCATTACTACTTATTTTTGTATAATCTGTCAATTTAGGACAATTTTTTAGATTTTCAAATGCTTGGAAGTAAAATCAAAAGAATAATATTTTGTGACGCATGGAAATGGTATGAAAATCAAAATCTAGTGTCTGAATAAAATTTTATTAGTTCATAGCTACACTCATTTGTTTACCTATTGTTTACAGTTGCTTTCACACCAGAGCAGTGGTGCTGAATATTCTGACAGATGGTAGTTAGGATTGTAAAGCATAAAACATTTACCATCTGGACCTTTAAAAATTTTTGTCAATCTGTGCAATACAACAGTTCCACATATCATGATAACTGTCATAGCAGAGAGAAAATTCTTAGAATTTTCTCATAGTTAAGAAATAAATAATCATTATTTTTAAAAAATGTGTTCATAATCGGTATTACTGGTATCAACAATAACATCAATACAAAGTAAAGTATTGACTTAATGAAAATCTAGATTTGGCAACAGATATAAAAAGAAAACTAAAAGAAAAAGAAGAAAACTGACAGTTGCAGAAAGTTATAATTAGTAAAATCTGATGTGCAGAAAAACAGATAAAATCATGATACAATTTAAGTATAAAAAAGAACTGATACTAATTAAAATGATTCTTTAAAATAATAAAACTGTAGAAGTGGGTCATTTTAAACTGCATATATAGAAAATTGATCAAAGGGCCTGGGATTTAGCTCAGTGGCCTAAGCACCTGCCTGGCAAGTGTGAGGTTGTGAGTTCAATCCCTGGTGCTGCAAAAAACAAAAAACAAAAAACAAATTGATCAATAAATTGAACTGACTTATCAGTTCCAAAAAAAAACAGTCTTATCAAATGCCTTGATATTGGTATAAGTTGAATTAAATATTGGTGAATGGATTACAAGTTTCCATGGGGTCAAACATTCTCAAGGTTAAACAAGTTCAAAACATTCACTGGATCCATTGTAAGTACACAATGTAAGAAATGAAGAAACTTCACACTCATATGGGTCATTTAGTTTCTAAACCAAAAATTTGAGGCCCTGAGAAGTAACCTGACTGTTGAAGATGGCTAAGAGCCCAAGTTAGTGTTAGGAAATCACAATCTCATGCTTCTCACCTTCACTAATGATAAAACATACAGACTTTGTTCCACTGCTTTTATCTAAATATATTGTTCCTGTGGAGAAGTTAACTTTCTGAAGTATAATTTGGCTTCTATACTGCACTATTTTCTAAATGAAGAAAGGCTGGTAACTATTTAAAACATTTCTTGGAAGAACCAAAGCTTTTTGATAATGAATATGTTCCAATTTCTCACTTTCCTGTTACCTAGCCCACTTGAGCCCTCTGTAACACTCTCCAAGATAATGCAGGATGCTCTTAACTGCTATTCCCCTTTCCAGCATTTCTGCTTCCACTACATGCTAAGATCTTTAGGATCCACTTCCTGCTGACTAGTATCATAGATTGTTCTTCCCTGACATCCAGTAATTATTTAAAAGTAAATCTAGTCCTGGGTGTGATGGCATATGCCCATAATCCTGGAAGGCAGGAGGATCTTGAGGTAGAGCCTAGCCTGGGAAACTCAGCAAGAATCTGTCTTAAAATAAAAAATAAAATGGGCTGGGATGCAGCACAGTGCAAAGACCCTGGATTCAATTCCTTAGCACTGCAAAACAAAACACCCAGAAATTCTCTAGCATTTCTCTTTTCAAAAAGTGGTCCCAGGCTGGGGATATCGTTCAGTGGCACAGTGACTGCCTGGCAAGCATGAGGTCATGAGTTCGATCCTCGTACCAATAAAAAAAAAGTGGTCACTAAACACCTATGGCCTATTAAATACAAGATGCTCTTAGAACTTGCTTCTTAGGAATAGCACGTGGTAGAAGGGATGGTAATATTTAATTCTAGGTCACAAAAGGCAATGTGGCTTCCCCTTTGTTCTGGTCTTTTGGATCATACATTTTGAGTGAAGTTGGTCACCAAATCACAAAGACATTCCAGCAGCCCTATGGAGAAGTTTACTTAGTAAGGAACTATTTTTGCCAAAGCTAGTAAGAGCTACCGGTAAGTCATTTTGGGATTGGACGCTCCTTCCCTAGTCAAGATTTCTGACAAATGCAGCCACAAGTGCTCTTTTTTTTATTACAATTACATGAGAGATCCCAAGTAAGAACTGCCCATCTAAATTGCTCCTGAGTTCCTGATCAACTGAAACGACTGAGATAATAAATGTTTAGTGTCTTTTATGTTATCAAATTTTGGAGTAATGCGTTACACAGCAACAGATAATTACTATACTCTAAGCACTATATAAGGCACTGTCTAACTAAATACCTTAAGCACAAACTACCAAGAGTACATTAAACTTGTTATGCTGTTTATACTTCTAAACCTTTGCAAATCACTACATCTTAGTTGAAAACTGTATTTTCCTGGCAAATGCCTCTGTTCCTTCAAGAGTCAGTTCAAGTATCCCAAAAAGGACATGCCATCTGTTTTGAATATTTTATAGAGTAAGCCTCTATTTGTGTGCTGCCTTGATCTCCTAGCATAATAGGAAGCTAGTGATATGGTCCAGCTACACCTTGATCAAGTGTACTCATTTAATCTATCCCAGAAATGCTGACTGACAGATCTAATTGGAAACTTTAGCCTTATCATTCTAGCATCAGGAAGATGGAAGAAAGATAGGTATGGTGGTGCATGTCTATAATCTTAGCACTCTGGGAGGCTGAGGTGGGAGGATAGTAAATTCAAGCCCAGCCTGAGCCATTTAGCACCTTAGTGAGACCCTGTCACAAAAAATGTTTCTTTTGTTTTGATTGATGATGCAGTTTCGTGTCAAAGAAAATATTCCTTTAAACCCCAAATAGATAGTAATGCTATACACAGAGAATGTATACTGGAGAATAGAGGACAACCCCATGGTAACAAGATTGTTGATGAAGACAAAATGTGAGTCAAACCATACTATCCATAGTGTCAGTGTATTACATAAAATGTGATATGATAGGAAAGTGTTAGGCCTGTCTTCCAAAACTAGTATTAAAAAGGAGTTCCACCATATGTTAACTGATGGGCTGAGCAATGAACATAATGATATTATAGGGTATAGTAGTGACTGGATCAGCTTGACACACAAGTGGTGTCAGATTATAGGATAACATGTTAAGGTGTGAGAAGAAATTAAAACACTTTAAAAAGAGATACTACTACTACATAAAAGTATAAATAAAATGTGTAATTTTTCTTTAGGTTTAAACCTCATTTTATTATTTTTTTGGTGGTGGTAGGGATGGAAACCAGGGCCTTGCACATGCTAAGAAAGCAGTCCACCACCAAGTTATATTTCAGCCACTGTTAATTTTTTCACTCAGTAAATACTTACAAGCTCTGTAGGAGCTTGTATTTTCAGATGACTATGGGTGAAATAAGCAAGATGTGAAGGATCTGACTTTGCACAAAGTACAAAAATATTTGATTGTTAAAGAACAATACCCAAGTTTCAAATAATATCACTAACAGGAGGAAGACAGTTCTTCCTTATTAATTAAGTTCTCATGATCAGGAAGGCATGCATCTATGAATCTGAGAGCATATTTTCCAGAGATACTTAAAGTACTAACTCAAGTGATTCACAGATCAATTTCACCTTAAATCACTTAGCAGAACCCACAAACATGCAGGATATACCTGTAGCACACTAAAATGTCATCTTAAAAAACAGTAAGAGTAGAGCTGGGTATGTAGCTCAGTGTTAAAGAATGTACTTATGTTACAGAGGAGCTGAGTTAGTTAGAATGATTATAGGCAGTCAGACAGGGCCAGGTCCTCCAAGGAGCCAATGCGAAAACCCAGATACCTTGCAACTGTAAAGGAGAAAAACACCTCCGCTGTGGGCTGGACCTGACCGGGATAACGGATCAAACTTCCTGAGGGTTAATATTCTAATTAGGTCTCTAGCACTCTGAGGAAGCCAAGAGTCACCTATCTCGACCCCCTAGGGGAAGAGTCACTGCTCATTAAATATATTTGCTGGCTACGTGACTCGCTTCCCCATTTGTCGCGGACTTAATCAATCTTACCTGAGCAATTAATCTTATTGGTTAACCATAGTTCTGTCCCACCTTATGCCCACCTTAGGAATTCTCATTCTTCCCCATCTTGGACCCGTCTCACCTCATGATTTTACTCTATCAAAGATCCCTTAAAAAGACAGAGTCTTGGGCAACTCACTCGGGACCCTGTCTGTCCCTCTGACAGAAGCTGTCTTTCTTTCTCCCAATAAATATATTCTGCTCTTAACCTCCATTGTTCCTAAAATTCATTCTTCGATTTTAGAGAACACGAACTCGTACCAGACATACCCCTATATCACTTAGAATGTATGAGGCTGTGAATCTAATTCCAAGCACCACAAAACAATAACAAAATAAACATTAAGAGAAAGGTTCCTTCCTCCAAATTAGTTTTAACTTCATTGGGCCTAAGAGGTCTGTCTCTGACCTCAGAACTCAAACTTGCAAAGAATTACTTAGAACCACAGTGTAGAGATGGAAACTTTTATTTACTTTTTGGTATTGTCTGAAAATCATCCTTACGTCAGAAAAAATTACCTGCCACCTGGAGGTGCTTCTTAGAGGTAACTGGAATGAACCTGATACTTGTGGCTAACCCATCATGCCTCTGAATACTTCAAGGACATAGATGTAGTGTTCTCAAGCAGTATTTTGCAAGACCAGTAGTGACTCAATTAGATGCTTAGAAAAGATCATTATCTTTGTGATTATCTTTTACTGCAGGAAAAATTAATTATGAGGATTGTGGGTTTTCTGTGCAATTAGAAGCATGTTATTATAACAAGACAAAAAAATCTGTAAGTGAACAGCAGCAACTATGAACCTCAAGAATGATTCAAGATTGTATCACCACCACTACCAATGTCATCCTCACTGTCATTTACTGAGTACTTTCATGTGCCAAATAAAGGGGGGTGGGTATGGAATACACTATTATAGTTAATTGTCAAAGGTGTAGGTTTTATTATGCCAGTTAGCAAATGAGTAACCTAATGCTTAGAGAAGTTAAGCTAGTTGTGCTAAGTTATATAGACACTGAGCTGGATTAAAATTAAGTCTGAAGGCAAAGCATACTGTTTGCCAACAGGCTATTTTTTTCAGTTTTGTAGATGAGATGTAATATTACACATTTAAAAAGAAACATTAATGAAGCAATCACACTATGTAAAGGAACTATTTGAAGTTTTCTGTTACCTCATTAAACCATGAAACAGTCCCATGACGCTAGTATAATATTATTCTCATTTTACAAATGAAGAAAGTAAGTTACGCAAAGGTTGAGGACTACGTTATCTGGTTCCAAATTCACATTCTGACTAGGACCCTAAAATACCAGAATGACCTAAGGAGGCAATCATTTTAGAGGGACAGTGACTCAGACAATGTACAGGGGAAGCTGGTTCCTATTTTACTCCTTTGTAAAGCTCAATATGTAACGTTTATGTGAACTTCTTAAATGTATAATTTGTCTGTCTGATTATGGGTGCCCTGTATTAAAACAGAAACATGGGATTATATGGAATGAATGAAAAGACAAAGCCATTCTCTCTTTCAGCTTGGCTGCCTGTCTTACTAACTGGTCCCCTACATGTCATTTCATTCTTAAAACTCCTTTAAGCTGAATTTTTTTTTTTTTTTTGCAG
>RJWT010055613.1:0-10130 GCA_004365215.1 Cuniculus paca
GAACACGCTTTGCTTTGCTCTGAAAATATCAAGAGAAATTTTATTTACATATTGTGTAACATATGTGTATATACATATAGACAAAAAATGTACTGACAATACTAAACACTACTGACAATGTAAAATAGCAAATATATGATATATTTTCACATATGTGTTCTAATGTCTAAACTATTATTCGTTCAAATGCAGTGCTGGGAAGAACCAACACTTACTTAGCTTCACGCTATGGGAACTGTGTGACAAATGAATGCAAGCACAAGTCTAAAGCTTCACAGGAGAGAAAGGACACATGGTGACAGCAACTTCCCTGGTCTTGCTTGAACCAACCCATTCAACTTAAGATGCTGAAATGCTTCACAGTTACTTCAACTGCCCGTTGAGGGCCGTCCTAGCAAGCATGATTCCGCAGAGCCCAGGGGATCTCTCCGTGGGCGCAGGTGACTCGGGGAGCTCCCAGCTGAGAGTCAGGAAAGGCCGATCAGTGCAGGATGCCAGAGGCCCCAAACACAAGCCTGGGACGCATGGAGCTGCTGGCCCCTGGGTCAGCCAGCATGGAGCTGGGGATGAGACCACCTTGCACCACGCGGCTTGTTCCGGTTCAGTACTTAAGGCCCCCACAAGGCCTTCTGTGCAGACCCCCAAACACAGAACCCATGGCTTGTATAGAAAGGTGCATTTAAATATCCCTATCCAGAGCAGTGCGGTGTTAACAACAACAAAACTAACAACAGCAGTGACGAAGACTGCAAAGAAAGGAGTTGGTCCTTCATGCTCATCACAGCCCTGGAGCTGTGGTAGGCAGTATCATCAGGCGGGAATCCCGAGGGCCATGTTTAAACGATAAGAGAGATGTTCAGAGACAAGGCAGGCTTCTGCCGCTACTAAGTGCTAGAGAACAACTCTGTCCTTCAATTATACGTCTAATCCTCCTCCCACTTGGAGAAGCCAGGTCTGATGATGACCACTTACCAAGCGCCCTGTGAGTTATCACTGTGCCACTCCGGGCTAACGCTGGAGGCCTTGGAAATGAAGTGTGAAGTAATGGTAGGTCCCATTGACTTCTTCACGCATTTTTAGTAATTTGATCTTACATCAACTTGCCATTAACTGTTCCACAGAAAGGACTCACTGTGGCACAGTCCCTCTCTTATTATGAGGATCTTAGAAAACAAAATTAAAAGGAAACTTAACTGGGAGCACTTTGCTTAATGAGCAGAGCTTACATAAGTGCGCAGAAATAATACCCTGGAGCTATTTTATATGAGAGCCACAAAAGATCTACTGCCGATGAGTGGCAGAAACAGAATTAGCACGCTCCTGCAGCCGCCGACAAGCTGCACCGAAGAGCGGTGGCCCGAGAGCACGCGATCCCGCTGTGAATTCAGGGTTTTTCTTAGGTGATAGCACCGCCCACACTAAACACTGCTCAGAAGCCCCGACAAGAAGCTGCCTGCTGCCTTGGCTTCCCCGGACGCAGCAATGTTACAGAACAGAGACAGGACTCAGCTGCTCTTTCCCGAGGGACGAGGCCCACGGCCCAGGTTGGGTCAGTTCGCCCCTCACCCCACAGCTGGCCATCGGCAGCCATCTCACACCAACCGAGCCGGGCAGCAACTCAGAAGACCCCGGGTACCCAGGGCTGAGGTTTCCTCTCCTGCGCTGCTTCCCGAAGCACCTGTCTTTCCCGGAAATAGTCCAGGTTGGGAGATGGAGCCTGTCCCCGGGAGAACCCAGCTGGTAGCAGTCTCCTCACTGTGTGAAAGGAAGACCATCCTGCAGTCGCACCCCAAGAGCAGGGGCCACGGCGATGTTTTGTTCCCATATGAGGGGAGGGTGGAAATTTTCAGGGAGTGTTATCGACGGGCAGAAAAGACAGCTTGGAGTGTCTTTTCTTAGGTGATAGAAATATTAATTAGTTAATATTTCTTTTGGAAATATTAACTAGAAGTCATTCCTTTTAATCTCAAAATGCTGCCACAAGCCTTTAAAAAGAAACTCTTGGATGAGGAGAAGCCAGGGCAGCAGCAAGGAATCCAGAGCTGGTGAATTCAAGTGTTGAGCAAACATCAGCTCAGATGCGGGCAGACCCTGACCCACGGCCCCGCTGCCACATACCAGCGTCTTCCACCAGCACACACTCCTGGACAGAAAGCGCTTGCTGTCCAACCCTGAAATACCGATTTCAGAAGTGGATTCCACTTGATTTACAAGGAACAGGACATAAATCACGATACTTTCCTTCCCAGCCTTGCTGATGAAATAGGTTCAAAAGAATAGCGTTTTTAAGCATATAAAGTGCTTACAGAATTTCTTTAAATTGGCATCTTTGAGGGAAATGGTGTTACACAGTGAATGAGTTTTTCTTGTATTCAGCATGAAATAGTAAATATTCCACATGCTGTTTATCCTCAGGACACACACGTATACACACACACATATACACACACACACATACACACACACACACACGAAGACGGATGTCCATGCTGTAAGAGCAGTGGCTCAAGACACAGGACCTGGCCACCTGCCTGGTGGACTCCTGAGGCTGACTTAACAACATTCCATAGAGGAAATATTAATTCTCAAGTTAAAGAAAAATTCTTATATGGTGTGACCAAAATACAAAGCAAATACTTAAATTTTTAAAATGTATTAGCATAAAAGACACATTACAATTAATCAGAGTGCTCCCCTTCATTCAAACACTTGTATCCCACTGTTCTTGCCACTTTCTGAAGCAGTTCTGGAAATGCTCTTTCCTGAGTGTCCTTACAAAGTGTGATCAAAAGTACGATGAACCCTGCTGCTGAATGCCACCCAACAGAAAGGCAGGCTCATACGAACACTGGGGTGTGTCCTCATCTGCCTTATTCACCAGATTGAACACTGTGCAACTCCTGGGTCTTCCCCAAAGTCAAAATGACATGAAAAGTAACCATTTTGAATGGACTGAGGGCACTGCAGACACTCACAGAAGGAGACGTCCAGAACTGCTTCAGAAGTGGCAGAATGACGAGGTAAGTGTGTTCAAAGTGTGGGGCAAGGGGTTCTAAGGAGAATTCACAGCGTGTCTTTACTGTAATAAATTTGCATTGCTCATCATATTGTCCAATCACACCTCATTCAAAATGGAGCAAACATCCAAACATCCACATGTGGGAAGAAACCAGGAGAGCTCTGAATTCTCTCAAAGCAAAACTGATTTGAGCAGGAAAGTTGGAGAAACGGGGCATATTTTGGAAATCAGTACATCTTGAAAAGTTCATGTGCATATTCATACTCAATGGGTTTTTTTAATGATAAAATCATCCCCAGAGAATTGCATTAACTTTGTTAATTATCTTCTGGGTGGTACATGTAGACTCCTTTACATGACAGGCTTCTTAGCTGCTGAAAGCCCTATCAGCAGCATCAGCTTGTTCTGAGAAGCACCACGGTCCAGCATTTGCTCTGTGGTCTTCGCCCACCTCAAGGGGATTGAGTCCAGTAGAGCGGAGGGGGCTTCTTAAAGGAATTTAGAGGTGGTGTGATCTTTCTGGTTGGAAAACAAAGACTTCTCATGTCAGCTGGTCCTTGCAGGTCAAGACTGGATGTAAAGAAAAGACTCACATTTAGGAAACTGATCAGAGAACAGTTGTTCAGGATCAGGGAAAAGCTGTGGGGAGCTCAGCCTGACCCCATGGAGCGCTCGCGTCGGCCTGCAGCAAGGTCACCCATCCCTGGATCCCAGAGCCCTCCCACTCTGTCCGCTTCGGGTCTTGAGAATAACGGTGACTCAGGAGCCGGTGAGCTTTCAGGAATGACAGGTGCCGTCATCCTGACCGTGTGCCAGCAAGGAAGCACTGCTGCTATTCCCACCCACAGGAGGAAGACAGGAGTCAGGCCACGCAGCACAGGTAACGGACACTGGCCACGACAACACTGGTCACAAACAGGGACCCACACCCGCGCCTGGTTCCAGTGCTGCTTCCCCTTCACGTGGCACCAGAGGCCTCATCCTGCAACGCTTTCCGGGTCTACACTGTGAATTCCTCAGATACCCGTGCACGCAACCTACAGCATGCCTGGAAATTCTTCAGCAAGTGAAGCAAACCAAGGTCATTCGGTTTCGTTTTGTCCACAAAGCTGGATGGGTTTTCCTCAGAGCCAACTAAGAAGCTATGACTGCAGCACAGAAAAACAACTGAGTCACCACTTCCAGGGAAGACCGGCACTCCGATCGCAAGCTGACCCCATGCGGCGTTCTGTTCCCAGCAGCCACTGCCTGGTCTTCCGCTCCGTGTCCCCAGGGCGTGGCAGGCACTGGAAGGGAGAAGCGCACCCCTTGCAGACATGGTCACCTGGACAGTGAGTCACGAACACGCTTTCTCGGGGCTCTTCCTGCTCCGCCAACTGAACACGCTGCTCCCCCCAGGGTAAACGCCTTCCTCCTGGCAGGAACCGGGCTGCGCAGACGCAGTGCGCTCACCCCAGCCGACCTCGTCCACTGAGCACTGCAGAGCTGCGTGCAGAGGCTGCTGCGCAGGCCTGCGGCTCCCCCAGGAATGTCGTGCACGCAGAACGCTGGCACCTGGACCAGACTCAAGATCCCCACATGGGCACTGGGTGAGCTCATCCCGGCAGGCTGAAAACCAGCCTTTGTTCCCGCGTCACGTCCCGCCGTGGCAGGAGACGGCTTCCTACAATCACGTCCATTCATGAGGCCGGAGCACTGGGGCGCGCACCGAACAACTCTTCATTGAGGTGCAGAAAGCAGGGAAATAGCTGCCGTGTTTCTGCAGTGATGCTATTAATATGTAAGGGCTGTTCTCTGGGGGTGTCCGACGAGCCCAGCTCAAAGAAGGCCCTGACCTATTTCCATGATTACTGCTGCAACAATGAACAAACTGCTCAAAGAGAAAGAAAAGATCACATCTATCCAAATTTCAAGTAACCGCCAGAAAGGGCCAGCGCTGGCAAGGGACAGCACTTGCAAAACTTGCAGCGATTGCTGGCAGTGACAGAAAGGAGTCTCTATCCAAGTAGGGCACTGATGGCTGTCTCGGGGGCCGTTTCCACGCCGATGGCCAAAGAGCCGGTAGTGGATGGAGGTAAGGACACCTGCAGCGACACAGGCCTCTCCCCTTCTCACAGAACTGCTAGGAGCAAATGGGGAGAGGCCGCCCTCCCTGAGGGGGGGGCAGCAACTCGGATGAGGGAGAGGCCCGGGGTGGCTTGGAGCAGGCTGCCCAGGCGGGCAAGGACAGGTGACAGGGCCAGCAGCTGCCAAGCCGCCTCCACACGGTGTGGAGCCACAGGCCTCCTCTTCCTCCTGTGCAGTTCATTTTCTTTCTCCAGTTTATCATCCCATACATTATTATGGGACAACTCCAGCTTCTTGAGGAAGAGCAGAACCACAATTGCTAAATTTACCAGAAGTTTAAAAACACACAGCTCCAGCGGAATGAAGCAGCGATCCCAGTCCTCCCCTTGCCGCCACATCCACCGGCCTCCCACGCTCGGTCACCGGTGCCCTGGTCACCAGCGCTCTGAGCATGAGCTGACACTTCTTGCGACTTTAGGCACACGTTTTCCCTATTCCTCCCCTTCCAGGTTTCTTTTTCTTAAAGGTCCACGCATGCCACTAACTCTGCAGTTAGAAACATTAAAAATACTACTGTTATTTCCTTTAAATTGTATAATACATGTGAAGTGTTTCTTCCAAGGATTCGAAGCACTGCTCTTTCTTCTTGTGGTTGGCCTGTGAGTAGGAGAGGCAAATACATCCACTGCCCTCGGCCCTCAGCCGGTTCCGGCGCCTGCCAGAGCCTTCAGCCGTCACTCTGCTGACACTGTGGACAGGGTGTGCTGGGCTGCCCTGTGCACTGTCCTGACACCCCCACAAATGCCAGCGGCCGTCCCACCTCCTCCAGCTACGGTCACAGGTGGCCCCGGAGTAAGACGCCCTGGGAGAGCCAGTCCCAGCCCTCCGCTGCAGTCTGTGCGTGAGAGCTGGAAGGCACAGAGGTGTCTGCCGTCACACGCCTCGCTTCGGAGGTGGTGGAGCCAGGGGTCAGCAAGCCGAGAGGGGCTCCTTCACGAACGTCCTCCCACTCTGCGTCAGCCTCGAGAGCGCTGCCGTGACGAGCACAAGACGCCACAGGCTCTGAGTTTCCTGGAGGAAAAACACCCCTCCAGTCACACAAATGCTGACCTGGAAGAGGAACGCATTTTGTACAGCACCAACAGGCTGCTCTGCTTGGGCTGCCCTGCCCGCGTGCGGCCGAGTCATCAGTTTCGGCATCGAGTTGACTGCTGTGGTCTAACAAGGGACAGCAGCCCATTCCTGAAATGTTATATCTGCTTTTTTTCTCCGATGTTTGTCTTAGCACCAGGATGCATGTTAGCTCTAGAAATATATTCAAGAGCTCCTCACGAACAATCCTTACAGTGTGTTACCATCAAAGGAGTCACAGCCATGTCTCACTAAGGAGACTGATGTAAAATTAAGTGGCATTACTGTTCTGAAATAAAACATACTAACAAGAGGTTCTTCAATAGAGCGCTTGCATAAAACATTGGCAAAATTGCACTCACACTCAGGCCCAGGGAGACAGAGCCCTTCCTGGATCATGAGAGAGGACTTCTTATCTGAAACTCTGGATTGGCACTCTGAATGCTAAACTTCTTCGCTACTACAAGCAATTTCCTTAAGAAGGACTGTCCAGTCAACTCACACCTATAAAAGTACACTTCAACCTTTAAAGGAACAAATAACATAAACATCACAGACACACATGGATTCTACCTGCAGGGCTCAACTGTAAGACAGGCAGAGTTCACCTGTCATTACTTCCTGGCATGTGAATTCCCTGCACACACAAAGAATTCATATATAGAAGCCAGGTGCCAGGCACTTGGAAAATGTACCCTTAAGTAGGAAAAGGTAGAATAGAAGTCTGCGAGAACTATCTGAAAACATACTGAGCCAGTTTGAACTCACAATCCCTTAACAAATCAGAATAAAATGTGTATTACAGAACCAAGCTTGTCATTTTGGAAGTACTTTTCCTGACAGGATACTGATGGACACACTAGGACACAGCGAAGGAGAGGAGACTGGAGGGTTGACGTGTTCCGTGGAGCACAGTCAGCGGCCTTCTGGACCTGTCTTACTCTCATTGCCTTGAGACTAAGCAAAACCACCAGTCACATAGGTGTGGGGCACAGAAAGCCGAGGGCAAGCAGTGGTGACTCCTACTTTCTTTGCACATACTCTGGTCTTGCAAAGTGTTTCTACTCAGGTTTCTTCAGATCTGCACACAGGGAGACGGTGTGACAAGTGGGACCCGGCACTAACCAGACCACCTGCACCTGGCCCCAGGTGTCCCTGACGCTGTAAGTATCCACCCTCCCCCCACCTGCAGCACACCCTGAGTCCGACGTCAGAGAACAAAGGGCAGAGACATCGCTTGGCCTCCTGACCCAGTCCCACCAGTCCCTCCGCTGCGGTCCCCAGGGCAGCAGCCAGGGATCTGGCTCACTGTCATGGCCATGGCCAAGCACAGTGCCTTGCGCTGGACAGGCACTCAGTGGACATTCACAAAGTGAATGAATGTCCACCCCAGAACCAGCACAGTGTTCTCGTCCACATGATGCTTGTGACACTCCCAGAGAACATGGCAGAGCACGCCCCAGCCACACATGGGGACAGCACATGCACCAAAAGCATCAGAAGTCTCCTCTCCTCACACATATGCTGACAACCACAGCAGCGCCTTCCGAAACTCTTCACACTGTGCCTCAGTTTCCAGTAACAGAAAGGGAACACGAGCAGAAGGGCCAGACCCTGAGGAAGACCACGCGGGCACAGTGCCCAGAGGGCTGAGCAGCAGGGCAGAGCTTGAAGACCGCTGACCCACGCCACAGACACAGGCCTTGGCCTTCTGACCATCTGCTCAGGTCCAGCCTGCTCTGTCACCAGCACTGGATGCAAGTTTAGACTCTGGTCCTCCAAGAAAGGCTCCTCTTACTCCTCAGAGTCCTGAGCTAAAACTGCATCCCGCAAATCTTTCAGCAAGGACATCACACAGCCACGCATGGCCCCGGCCCACTGCCCACAAGTGACACTTGATGGTGGGCTTGTCAGGACCTCTTCACACTTCAGACTCTTTTGTTTCTAAACATCCAAGTCTCAAACAATTTAAACATTGGCTCCAACACATCAGTGCTGTGTGTGAACATGGGCAACGTTACAGATACAAGGTGACCTGTCCCCCAGACACGCACTGAGGGCTTCACCCCAACACTGCAATGCTCAGAGACAAGCCTAGAGAGTGGCTGAGTCAGGAGGGTGCTGCCCACACCCACAGGTTAACCCACAGTGAGTCCATGGCATGATGGGCCATGAGGCTGGGAGAGGCAGGTCACTTGGGGCTGAAGGCCATGTCTTCACGCAATCTTTTTCTACCCTGCTTCCTGGCTGCCGTGAGCTGAGCAGCCTTTTTCCACCAGACCCTTTGGCCGTGAAGTTCTCCCTCACCCTAACCTCAGCAACAAACCAGCCAACCGTGGCTGAAACTACCACGGAACGAATCTTTCCTCCTGTAATCAGCATCGGGGTTCTCTCCCCTAGAGAGGAAGGGAGTAATGCACAAGGACAGGTGCAACTGTTGGGAGAAGTGAACCCTGTGGCAAACGGCATGAGGTGCTCCCTGGCGGAGCTGGGAGGCCCCTGGGTGAAGGGAAGCCGGTCCAGCTGGACAAGAAGGCACTGGAGAGGGGAGCGTGCCACAGGAGCAGTGAGCTACAGAAGGCCGCGGAGGCTCCTGCAGGCAGTGCGGTCTTGTGAGGCGAGCTTAGCAGGGACAGAAGAATCGGATGAGGAAAGAAAACAGGAGGCGGGTGGCGGGGAGATTCAGGCGACCAAGCGGTGGGGCCAGCACAGTGAAGATGAGCCCCAAGTTGGGTGCAATAACAAGAGTGGGAATCATAGGGAATTCTGGATCTACTTTTAAAGGTGAATTACATGACACACATCAAAAGGAAATTGTGGGGGCACTGAACAGAGTCCTGCCTGCTTCTGTGAGACCATTCTCTCCCAAAACTGGGGTTTGCAATGAACAAGAATTAGAAGTTCAAAATGGTGTTCCCAACCTTCCTAAATGATCCTGTGCAGCACCGCTTCCCAGAAGAAATAAGTGCACAGAGAATGAGGAACACACGGAGGTGGCCTGCTGCACGCCTACCAGATCGCTTGGAACTGCTGCAAAACGCGGCGCCTGCACGTGAGCCTGCAGGACGTTAAGGCGCTTGGCGGTTTGTACCTGAGTTACCATCGCGTGCGCCTCACCTGAGCAGCACCACAGCCCTGTGAGGTGGGGGCATCGTGACCCTATCTTACAAACAAGGAGTCAGAGGCTACACAAGGAGTGTGCTGACGCCCCAGTCCCACTCCAGTACTGCGGATTGAACCCGGGGCCTCTGCACCGAGCTACATCCCGTCTTTTTATTCTGAGGCAGGGTCTCACTAAATCCTTACGTTGTTCAGCCTGGGCTTGAACTTACGATTCTCCTGTCTCAGCCTCCCAGAGGGCCAGGATTGCAGGTGTGTGCCACCTCCTCTTCCCTCATCTCCCTCCTGAAGAGGGGATTCTGCTTTTCTTTTTGGCTTTGCCTTTTTCATTTCTGTCCGCCAGGCAGGCAGGGAACTGAAGCTTTACACAATTTGAAGTGCCCTCTTAAAACAAAAGACTGCAAGCCATTCAGCAAGGCTAGGTGTACGCTGTAACGCTAAGGCCTCACGTGTGGTAACCCGCATCAGCGCCTGAACTTGTGGGTGCAGCCGGCATTCGACGGCATTCGGCACGTGAGAAGACCGAGCTGCTTCCTCGCCGCCATTCTCTCTCAGCATCCGGGCAGCACACTCTCAGGTTCTGTCCAGGACCGTCGCAGAGGGGCACCCCGGTGCCCACCCTTCTGCTTGGCCGCACAGCTGGAGGGAGACTCTCATGGCTGCCCCATCCTCAAGGACGAGACCACCCAGAGACCACAGTGGAACCCAGAGCACTCTGGGCCGCTCCCCTGAGTGATGCGTCCATGACTCTGTCCTGCCTCTACGCGGTCGACAGAGCAGCCTTCTTGCACTG